>JAJHUR010116048.1:0-43578 GCA_027495735.1 Lutjanus campechanus | reverse complement strand
CCACTGTTATCTGACATGATTTGCAGATTATCGGTTTCTGTTTTTAAACCTGAACCATCTTGAAAACTGGCAAAGCTCTGGCATTAGTGCTTCTTTTATCTGCGCTTTAAACATTTTGTTGTAACGTTGGACTCTACCACAGTGTCACAGTATGGTCAAAATTCATACCGTAGGGCAAGTTTAAACCAGGTTACTTTCTATAGCGTTTATACCTTCCACCCCTAGCCTGCACATACAGTTAGGTGTGACTCAAACTCATAGACATGCTCCTTATAATGATGTAGAATAAAGTGAAGTCATTTCCGAGAGGGGGCAACATACCTGAGGACCCCTACCACGATCCATGAGACCACCTGCTGAGATCATCATTGGCCTATATAGCATGTGTGTGTGTGTGTGTGTGTGTGTGTTAGCGTGCACAGTATATGTGCATATTGCACACTTTGCCTCGCCCTTCCTACCTCATTTCATTAACTGCTTTCTGGGGATCGACCTCAGCAGACACACACACGCACGCACACATAAATCTTCAGCAATAACAGACAACAGAGTGAGTCCACTTACTGAGGCCTCCTCCTCCTCTTCCTCCACTCATGTCTCTCGCATGTCCTTTCCTTTTTTTTCTGTCTCCCTCATTCTTTACCACTGAGAGTGTGATGGATGGCATGAGGGGGAAGGAGGAGAAGGACAGGAGGGAGAAGGAGGAGGAGAACGGTAATGGGCAGAACTAAGTTAATAGCCCCGCTAGAAGAGCAACATGCCTGCCAGTGGTGCTTGGAAAATTTAATTAGCCCCCAGTCCCATTCCCGGCCCTGGTCCCAGTCCCTCCAGCCTTCTAATGCAGGTATCAGAGAGAGGAAGGGGGGTGTGAGGGAAAGGAAAAGGAGTAAACAGGAGGGTTAATACTCAGCTCACAATGTGTCACCTTTGCTCCACATGTTGTCATTTACTTTGACAAATACACACACACTGTTTTGATCTTAGCATTGTTGGGTTATGTCGAGCTCTGACAATCTGACAAATACAAGCTGCCTGTTTGTGGCAATTCATGATTGAAGAGGCAGTAATAATGTACATGTTGAGCTTGCCTTGCGGCTGGATTGATTTAAAGGAGGCAAATCGCAGGTTTATGGGAAAGATTGTTGCTACATATGTAAGAGATCATAAGGCTTTTCTATGCATTTTAAAGAAATTGAGGCATAGCGTATGTATACATACATCTTATATCTGAATGAGAATATATCACAATATATTTTACTTGTTTCTCACATTCATTTCGATAGATGCTGCTTTTTAGATGGTTTCATTCACGGCCAACTCAACCAGACTGTTTACCCCCTTCAGAGCTATTCTCAGCAGATAAACAACATTAATAAACCAGAAAGGAATAACATTTTTAGATCTTGAAAGCAGTTTGACTCAGATATAGCAGGTCATGGTAAAGTCTCGGAATTTTAGATTATGGCCTCACTGGGAATCCTGACTTTATTAGATAACAAACTTCGGAGCAAAGTGACACTTTAACTAAGATCATAATTCAGTGTTTGAACTTGGGACTCCTTTTACCACGGGGCATTAACATCCAGTTTTAAGATGTATGAAAGGGATGGTTGTGGTTTTTTGAAGTAGGGTGGTATGAGGCGCCTCAAAAAAAGAAAAATCAAATCTACCTTTTTAAGATTACATCGCCAAAGCAACCATAAATATAAACACTTGCTGATATCAAAGCTAAATATTTTTTTCATCTTACTAGAAAGCACACTCATATTAATGGCAGGCAGCCTGGACAGTGTTATTATGTGATGAAGAGGTGTGTTTGTTTGGGTTGATGAGTGTAGGTTGGTGTCAGACAAGTTACACTAATGAAACCAAGGGAATAATTTTTGATGTTGGAGCAAGCAGGCAGATTCAGAAATAAGTAGCTGTTAATTAGGAGAATGTTGAAGCTGTAAATGAATATTAATCCTCAGCCACAGTTCAGTAGGGGACAGTGCACCGAATGACTTAATGATGCAGCTTTATTCAACTTTGTCTCACTTCACTCGGGGCACAGTTCATGTCATGTTGTCGATAAGTCATCACATACAACGTGGGTTACTTGGGTAGATAATCAATGGCACGTTACAGTTACATGGGGGTCAGAATAACATAACCTCTTTTGGTAAAGGTTAGCTGGTTCTCCAAACCTTCATCACCTGCGCCAAGCTTGTATCCTTCAGCTGTCTGTCCTCTGATATTGAGGTAACCCTACATTGTGCTCCTAGCAAGAGAACAAACAAGGAGAGCAAAATGTTAAAGAAAAAGCTTACCCCAAAATCAATACAGATTTTTCCTCTGACCTGTACTGATCTATCTAGATAGTTTTAGTGTGAGTTTCAGAGTTTTGGAGATATCGGCTGCTGAGAAGTCTGCCTTCTCTTGAACATAATGGACCTAGATGGCACTCAGCTTGAAGTGCTCAAAGTACCAAAAAATAAAAAATACATTTAAAAAACTCAACAGCAATGTCTCTCCACAGAAATCATGACCCGGTTACTCAGATTATCCACAGACCTTGTTGTCAGCAGCTTCCTGTAGGAACTACGTTCCGCATAACAGAACGAAAGAAGTTTCCCAGGTTTCTGATCTTCCTCCTCCACATCTCAAGCAGTTTTTTATTTATTTATTTATTCTGGAATTTTGTTAAAAATCCATAGACAGAGAATTGTCATTGTGGATCTGTTTTGTCAGACATGTGTAGACAGGATCCATCCCCTTTAACCCCAGTTTAATCTGATGTTCTTTCATTTTTAAGCAGCAGCAGTGGTTAAGAGGTGTGGTTCATCTGAAAAATGTCAAATGTCAGTTCCCAAGCAGCTCTGCACCCTGTTACTGATGACTGCTGATGTTAATCTGTTTTTTGACTCCACAGTTTTATGTGTAGTTTTATTGTTCTAAGGGACCCCGATTATGACAGCTGACACTCCCATCTGCAAGGACACTAGATTAAACTAACTGAGATTCTTCATGTTCTGATTGAAAGATCAATCTGATTAGACTATATTCATGATTCTGTCTAAAATCAGATATTCATGTTATCTAACAAATCTATCTAATCCAGATTGTAAGACAGGTGGTCCTCGTGTAAAAATCACAATTGCATGGTATCTGCCTCAGGGAAAGGACAGGAGGACATCCCCAACACACCTACCTGTGACAAGCTGACAGAAGAGAGCAAATGGACTGAACGTGATATAGAGTCACTGGGCTGAAACAGTGGCAGGACGTGGAATGGAGGCCGTCACTTCCACAGCACTCTGTCATCTTAAATAACTTGTGTGTATGTGGGCTGTATGCCTGTCGTACTTGACGGATCACAGCCGCGGCAAAGACATGTCTTTTCCTCCCCTCTGGCATATGTGATCAGAGTTTCAGCTGACGGTCTGAGCTCTGGAATACTGGAGGTGATGGTTGACAGAGAAAGTTTGCATGGATGGATGGAACTTTTTGTATCAAAGTGAAGCTATCTCTCTTTACGTCAAACTACTGAGGTGCATTTGATTGTTTTTTTTTGCGCTAGCCAAGACAAGCCAGAGATAGACGCTGGCATATTTCACATTTATATAAAGAAACACATTTGCAGCCATGTAGGATACGAGCTGTTGAACCTGTTTTATGATGATGTGGAAACAATAACGCTCATCGTGAACAGTGTAAATTAGAGGCATCACACACCATTAATCTCATAGCAGGGTGTACACAAAGGCTTTTACATCAGGTTCTTGAATGTTAAACTTGATACAGTACAAATGAATGAAGATTTATTTTATGGATTATTAATGTCCTCTTTGTTTATTCTTCCTCAGCAATAAATTTGTGGCACATTGCAGAGCTCATAAATTAGTTCCCAAGCAGTAAATATTTCCCCAAGTTTTCACTATTCACTGCTCGTCTTCCTTCAGCTCGCATCGCTCCTCGCGTGTCGACTGCATGTTAAATGTTGCCTGTCACAAGTAAAACCGATGCTAGTGACACAACGGTGGAGGTAATCAAGCTGTCAGCCTGGCAGGCAGGCCTGGATGTTCGCTAGCTGTCATCATACTGTACTGGAGTGCACACACCACAAGAGCACGTTTGTTAATGTGATTCATGCTTGGATGCTGATATTCCTCTCTCTCATCCTCTCATTCATGTGGTTGAAATTGATGACAAAACTGGCCCGGTTAAAAAAAAAAAGAAAAAAAGAAAGAAAAAGCAGCAAAGATGGAGTGTATGTTTTACAAAGTCAAATAAGAGTTTTAAAAAGCAATCACAACAGTGCAAATTATATAGATATAAAAGACCAAACAACAGAATAAAATTGCAAATATACATGTTTTTGATGACTTCCTTGCTCTTTTGGACCTAAACATCACATCCTGTTACTGTATCTTTTCTCATTTGGATTCTCACTCTGTGTTGAGTCATTCATTAGCAAATAACTCATAATTCTCATTAGTGTAACATTGGCTCTCTCGCGCCTGCATATATGCAAATATGTTTAAACATGCGTGCTAATACTGTGCCACACTTTGCACGCAAAAATTTTAATGATGTCTTTGACTGCTACCAGAATAACTTAATGAGCTAGGCATATGTGGACCATTGTCAGTTTTCTGTGAGAGAGCAGAAAAACATATAAACAAATTAGAAATTGGACCATTGAATTGCAAATTGCGTTTGCTTGTGCAAAAAGAGGACTGTGCATGTGTGTGTTCGACTGAACAAACCTCCATTCAGTGGGGAGAGATGTCGTCAGTACAAGTTAGAGTCTGCTTAATTATTTTCAACCAATAGCACTTAAGTGTGGAAGGTCACTCAGTAGAGTTCAGCTCTCCACCGGCCAACTCGAAAAGAATATTTGAATGTAACTCCTTTGTATTCACAAACTGTAATTGTAATTTAATTACATCTTTCTTTCTCAGTAGCTTTTAACAGATCACACTTACATTTAGAGCTGCCACAATTAATTGATTAATCAATTATTAATAGATTATAATATTAATTGTCAACTATCATGATAATTCATTAGTCAGTTTGGCAGTTTGGTTTGGGTTGTGGACAAAACAAGACATCTGAGGACATCATCTTGGGCTTTGGGGACACTACTTGACATTTTTCACCATTTTCTGACATCGTATGGACCAAACAACTAATCGATTAATTGAGAAAATAACCAACAGATTAATCAATGATGAAAATTACCATTAGTTGCAGCCCTAATTGCATTTATTTTGTAATTTTATTTCCTGTAACTAGTTACTGTACATATAAGCACTTACTCTTTCAGCACTGCTAGAATCTTGTTAGACAGATATTTTCGTATTTGTGTGTAAAATATTGAGTTATTGCCAAAAACATCTTTTGTGAGGTCACACTGACCTTGACTTTTGCCCGCCAAGATCTAAGCACTTCATCCTGGAGTCCGCTGTTTGGCTGTTTGTACCAAATTTGGAGAAAATCCTGAGATGGCCTGAAAACGTAATGCCAGCGTGAAGCCATGAAAAAATGTATTTCAAAAAGTGCGATTCACAGAGGTCTTTTAGCATACACTCATGAAAGTGCACCAGAGAAATTAGGCTGATCGGACCAGTGGTATGTGAGAGTACCTGTGGACGAGTTCAAGGTCTGTTGATCACACACGCACACACACAAAAACATGATCCCCTTCAGGCTTCTGCCTAGTGGAGATAATAATTTGAGGCAGGAAAATCAAGGGGCACATGAAGGTGGAATAAACAATAGCCTGAACTACAATAAAATGCAAACAATACTGACCAACAACTGACTCAACACCCACACACTGAATCAGACTCACCTAGGTTGAACTATGGGGCTGATCTGTGCGGATAACAATATGCAATAAAGGCAGAAAACAAGCATCTATATTATACTGCTGTAATTTCTTCAATCGGGGCTTCAATTATGCTGATGGAAGAACATCCATATGTTTAAATAACATCTCAGCTTGTTTTTCTGCAAATTTAATGTACCATGAAAGTGCTTGTTAAAAAAATCAATTCTGAATTTGTAGAGGTATGAAATTTACAGTAAACACATGAAGCACAAAATTAAACCAGCCTTCATTCAAGAATGTAATTATCTGAACACTGGTTGATTAGGGCTGAGGGGGCAATTTGCCCTGAAATTAGTCTGCCAGGTAATGTTTACTCTCAGACCATGTTCTTTTCCCCAACAGGCCCTGTGAAGCAAGTATAGTTTGAGGTAGGCCGTGATTATATTGATGGTCATTCAAAACCTGAGTCTGTAGGGATCCATAAGGAATAAAGTAAGCGAGTACAATTACAGCAGTTTGTCCACACTGTCCAAAATGGTAAATCTTCTCGCTGCACTGAACACTTCCAAAGTCTTATAAACATGATCTGTTAAGCAGATAGGATTACATAAAGGCTTCAATGCGTGTTTAATATCCTGCATCACACTTGGGATTTATGTGTGAATGTGTCCCAGGGTGGAGCCACACCTCAGCTTCCACATCTAATAGCTTCCCAGTAAGATACTGGTAGCCTGGTAGTCTGACGCACAGGAAGCCAGTCTAGTCACCAGCCCTAACCACACACAGAATGGATGTTCACTGTTTCCACTTGGTTAGATAATGCGGTTACTATAGAGATGTGACGGAGAAGGGCTAAAGTGACAAAGGTCATGAGACGTATTCAGACTTAAAATATCACAAGAACACAGTATGCGGATTTGCCTAATGAGTTTTCTCTTTTCAATGTCTTGGCGAAGGCAACCAGTTTTCTCCAGGCTCAACCACACCAGAAGGACTGGATTTATTTTTAGCCCAGGCCTGTCTGCCGAGACTTTTTTTTTTCCTGTGTGCGGAGAGCATGATTTAACAGAGGAAATATTGACCATCTGGAAAATGTACAGAAACATTTTAAAGAACAGGGCGAGGAAGTGTGACAGTTTCACTGCTCCGCTAATGGTCTGTTATTGTGGGGCAAGAGGGAATCACATATACAATCCAATACACCTATTTTTAGATCCAAGCAGGACTTGACACTTTCAGAGGACGAATGAATAAATTCCCATAAATCCTCTTAAAAATCATAGAAGAAAATATGCTGCTTATAACTTGAGAACTTGCCTGATAATCATCACATTTGTTGAGTATTCTTCAGTACTAAAGTAATATAGTGATAGTTATCTGTACATCCGTGGGTACATTGGCAACAGTAGCTGTTAATAGCTTTTTCTGCATGCTTTTAATGGTGCCGATAGTGTAGACTTTATGAACCCCTATGTTTGACTAACAAATCACTCACTCTAAGATGGTCCAGATAAGAATGTCAGCTAAATGCCTGAATTTGAAAGGAGAAATGAAAATGAGGGTGGTAAGTTATAAAAGACAAAGACAGAGAGAGAGCTGGGGGGAGGGGTTTCTAAAACCAGAAACTCAGAAACTTCTTCAGAAGTTGGTACAAACGTCCATTTGGATTCGAGGATGAACTGATTAGATTTTGGGGGTCAAAGGTCAAAGTCACTGTAACACACGAGTTAAGACAAATTTAGCACAAAAAGGATAAAATGATGAGGTGAGGACAATGTCCAAAAGGTCAACTTCACTGTGACCTCACAAGACACATTTTTTGGCCATAACTCAAGACTTAGAATGCTAATTATGACGAAATTTCTCACAAATGTCTAATAGAATAGAATGATGAAGAGAGGATGTTTTATGCCCAAAAGTGAAAGGTCAGCTTCCTTGACCCTTGAAAACCTGTGAAGGTCTCTATCAGTCCTCTGTACTCCTCTAACAACAACTAACAATTATTTTCATTATCGATTAATCTGTTGATCATTTTCTCACTAGTCAATTATTTGTTTGGTCCACAAACGATCAAAATATGCTGAAAAATATTGAGCACTCATCCTCAAATGTCTTTCTTTGTCCGCAACCCAAAAATATTCAGTTTACTGTCATAGAGGACTAAAGAAACACATTATATTCACACTTGAGAAGCTGAAATCAGAGAATTTGGACATATGAATAACTATTTATACTTAAACTTTTAATTGATTATCAAAATAGTAGGCGATTAACTGACTTTGCAGCTCTGCTTAATGCCTTTTATGGACTTCCTGAAAGTATATATATATTATGAACAGACATAGATGTAAACTTCGACGTGAGTGGTTGGCGGAGGCACACGATCACAAAGTGGTAATTCTAGTATTCTTTTTGGTGCAGCATTTTTGTTCTCCTCAGGGCAACGTCTGCCCGAGCTCCAGAGCTTCCTCCGTCTGACTGAAAACGTATCTGATGCTGACGCTTTAACACAGCGTTTTATTTTTTTGGCCTTGGCTGCCTGGCTGCAGCTGCCAAAAATGCCCTCCTCTCCTTTGTCTGCCTGCCTGCCTCTCTTTTGTGAACCCTCAGGATGCACATACCCAGCTCAATTTAGTTTACCTCTTTTGCTGGAGTATAAAATAGGCTGCCTGTTACAGAGACGTGCAGGTAAATAGAAAATGCTCTTTCTCTCGCTTGGATTGTTTGGGCGAGAAAAAGAAGAGGAGATGATGGATCTGTGTGCTGTTTGATCCTGTACACCCACAGCATCTGCAGAATATGGATGCATTAAGGTCCATTTGATATATTATGCCATTAATGATGCTGCATTCGTTGAGAAATTACATTAACTATCAAAGGGTTAATGTAACCTCATTATTTCTACAGCGGTATTATGATAATATTGTAGAAATAACACAGAAAGAGACCTCTAAACTCAGTATTGATCTCAACATAGTGGCAGTCAGCTCGGCCCTCATGGGAAAATAATAAAACTATCATATTGATTATTTTATAAAGTGCAATATGGCCAGCTAATCTCATGACTGGCTATAAAACAACAAGCGGTTTTGTTTCAAATGTGGTCTACTGCCAGTCTAAACGTGGTTTTGATTGCAATATTAAAGTCTGCAACAGTATGTTTGGCTGCCGTACAGCTGTCGTTATATTGCATCACCTTCACTTTCTGCCTACATGTTTTATTTTCTGTCTTTTCATTCTTTTTGTCATTCGTTTTCTCTTCACTCTTATTCCTGCACCACTGTCATTTTCTTTCATTTTCCACATTTATTTCTTAATCTCTCATTCCTGTCCAAAACCACCCTCACTCTACCTATTTTAATTTCTCTTTCTCTATATACTGTATATCTGTCCTCCTCTCCATTCCTTCTTCTACATCCCTCCGCTTCTTATTCC
The DNA here is from genome assembly GCA_027495735.1 of Lutjanus campechanus. Classification (NCBI taxonomy): domain Eukaryota; kingdom Metazoa; phylum Chordata; class Actinopteri; order Lutjaniformes; family Lutjanidae; genus Lutjanus; species Lutjanus campechanus. Next base: position 34,328 of record JAJHUR010116048.1, on the reverse strand, counting down.
TCTTAAATCCTCCCTCTTTCTCACCATAATCCTCTTTCCAAATCACCTATTTCTTGCCCCGTATCACTATCCTCTTAATATGTCTTTAATTTCTCTTTTATTCTCTCTCTCTCTCTCTCCCTTCAGGAACCCTGTGGAATTTATCGTCCTACGAACCTCTGAAGATGGTGATCATCAACCATGGCCTGCAGACCATGACCAACGAGGTCATTATCCCCCACTCGGGGTGGGAGCACGAGCCAAACGAGGACTCGAAGCCCCGCGACGCAGAGTGGACCACCGTCTTCAAGAACACCTCCGGCTGCCTCAGGTGGGGTTACACCAAAAGTGATCAAAAAGAATCAAGCAGATGTTGATTGATTAAACAAAGTTTCTGAATTTAGTCATGGGTTTTTGAGAGATGTGTTACAGGAGGGGAAGTTTGAAGAATCAGATTTTCTGTGGTGAAATATCAGGAAATCTTGGAAATAAATCATTTTAAAAGACACTGAGTCACATAAACTAAATAGCTGTGTTTCCATCAATTTAAGCTCATTAGAAAAGGTTGATGGAAACGTCGAAATTCAGAAAAACCTTTCGCAGTTTTGCCAAATTGAGGCAGTTTTTACCCTTTTAAGAAATTAGTGGGAGATGGAAACACCTTCAGCAAGTAAGTTGTGATGTAGTTATCATGTGATTAACTTACATGACTGATCAACTGTTTCCACTCTGAGAGAGGAAGGAGATGAGGCCGATTCTGCTCTTGGGGTCGACTGTAGCATGAAAGAATTACAATTTGCCAATTTGCTCCTTCTTCTTTTTCTTTTTCTTCTGCTTCTTTTTCCCCTCCTTATAATAATAATAATAATATATTTTATTTGAAAGCGCCTTTCAGGACACCCAAGGTCACTGTACAGAAAATATATCCTTCTGCCTAGCTTAATGTATTTGCTATGAAGCAGTTGATGGAAATGTGCCAGATTCACATTTTCTTTCCTGTCTTTTTTTTCTTCTTTGTGACATTTTGCAAGTTTGCTTCAAGTTTTCTTGACAATTATATTGAAGCATGGCTAATGGCTGTGTCAGTGGCATGTCCACAGAATGAGTGTGGGGAAATTACAATGGGCATTTTTTATTATTGTCTGATTTTACAGTGAAATTGATTAATCTATTGTTTAGAGGAAATAATCTGCAGATTAAGCGATAATGAAAATAATTGTTAGCTGCAGCCTTATGTTGAATATCCCCTGATTACAAGAGTCTAAAGTGGGAATTGCACCAAGAAAAAGCAAGCAAATCAATTTAAATATTGGACACAGAAATTTTATGGAGAAAAAATTGTCTTGCTTTTACTAAAAGGATGAAATCCTGGAAACCAATTTAAGAAGAACTCAGACAGACACGTATCCAAGTTAAAGTCAGTTCAGAGGACACATTTTAGAGATCATCCTGGATTTAATAGAGGGGACCCTTAACGCACTGAAGGCCTTGAAGGTTTGTTTTTACTGAGATAGCAGTTGTAGCTGGGGACAGGTGTGATATATATGAGACTACACATGTGCTCTTGTTGACCTAAGGTCAGATTTAACATCTTTGGATACTAAGAGAATTTATGATCTGGCAGATGCTGTGTTCTTCTGTCCTGGTCCCCTGTATCTATAGGTATGTGAAATATGTTGGACGTATGTCTGTAGGAGGATTGCTGGGTGAGTTTGTTCTGTGACTTTAGGAAAACATAAAACATAAATCTGTTCATGACATACCCCAAACTTCTGCCTTTACTTTTGACGACGTACAGGTGTGGTACAGGGTCGCTAGGGTTGGGTGTCATTTCACAAATCTGATTCTTGTCAGTGATTTTTGTTCTTAGTCATTCTTGATTCTAGTTCTTTGAGTACCCATGATTAAACGTTGCCAGCTGAAACACTGAGCTAAGCTGATGTTAGCTGGATAACTGTAACACCGGTGGTCTCTTTTCAGGTTTCTTGAATATATTTGAGTTTTCTTAGGCTACTTTACTGTAACGATAGGGAGTTTCCCGCCCTTGTTGTCATTTTGTGGCATAGCATTTGCTAAATTAAGGTGATTGTTGAAAGACTCACACAGTTTGTGCTTTTGACCTGTTAGTCAAGCAAGACAGGAGGGCATGCATGCACTTGCATGTCTGTAGGCACAGACAGATAGCAAGGTCGATATATATAATTTTGGAATTGTTTCTTATTTTGAATAGGTGCTTAATGCCCCACTTTAGTTATACCTGAAGAAGATGTCTGCAGTACCTGCTGCATTTTAGGAAATAGTTACTGAATGTTCCTCTATTCGTCTCCTGCTTGTTGTCTCTGTCTCTGGGTCTTGGACTGGGTAACTTTGTTACTCTTCCACCCTGAGGCCAATGAGTAACATTAGTTGGAAACTAAACAAGTCAGAATTAGATAATCGCACAAATGAAATTAGTCTCATGCTTGTTAAGCCTGAGAGAAGATAAATTGAACCCACAAATCATTGCCTCATGACAACAAGTCAAGTTTGGATTGTGCTCCTTTTTCTGGCTGGTATGAAACATGGAAACTTGTGATGGAAAACATTAACTTATGTTTTTAATCTCTATGTTTAAATCATCCTCATCTCTGACCCAGGAATGAAAAGTCACCCTGCTCTGCTTTCGCTGTTTTCAGTGACTGCAGCTGTAAGCCTTGAGTTGTTCTTAGGTCAGTCATCCAAAATGGTGTTAACTTCTCCATTTCCACATCGACGTACCTCGCTGTTAAAGTGGTGTGACTCACACGGCCATTCTGCTGACCCTTTCTGGTCCATTTGTTTTAAGAACTGGAGGTCTGCTTTAGTCCCGCGGGGTGGGGGGCTCCAGTCTGAGATAATAGCTTGAGTTTGCCCTTTCCTAAACCCCTTACATACACACACTGTGAAAGAAGACAACAATTGTTTAGGCTTTGGTGGTGTTTGCAAACCAGTCACTGTACTCCAGGCTGATGAAGCAAAGCTACACGATGATTGTTTGGCTTGAACTTGTTAGTCTCACTTGACATGTCGTCCAACAATATCTGCAATAATAATATGTGTCAGCCGAGGTTATATCTGAAAGTTAGAGGTTCACACTGAAACAGAAACTTCTTCTTTCTCTTATTTAGTTTATGGAAGTATGAGGCACTGGATTGACCTCTTCTCTTATACCACACACCAGCCAATACAGCCCACTCATCACTGCATAAGAATTGATTACTAAACTGCCACCAACAACTGAAAGTACAGTACCAAAAAAAAATAGTCAAGATTGATAATGTGTTAGTGGGTAAGTCACTTTGCACCAACCTTGATTTGAAAGTTATTGTGTGCTTTGTTAACATGCATTTGGCGGTCCTTCAGGTGATGTAAAATCACTGAATGCATTATACATTACAGTATGAAACCACTTAGAAACTATGAAACACCAAAAATGCTAAACATAGCAATGGTCACAGGTGTGGCTCATAATTAAAACTCTAACTAACTCTTAGTTTTCCTCTGCTGCGGTCACCTTACGGAACGATTTCCCACAGTATTTGTCACAGTATTATTGTCATACTTTCTTTGTCTTTAAAAACAGCTGCAAAAAATTTGGCACTTTATATGTGGATGTTCAGTCAGTTTTGATGGTAAATGTAGTCATTTGAAGCAATAAATTACTCAGTGCGTGCTATGATGCCTGAAATTCTTCCTGCATCCAGTGATGTCACAGTGATGTCATTGTATGCAGGAAGAACTACGGGCTATTTCAGCTGTGATTTCTAGTATGTTTTGGCTAACAACATAATAGCTACAGAGTAGGGTGGTGATACACGGTAACATAGGCGTGGGTGTCCAAAGCTCACGCGCAATGCATCCTGGTACATGTAGGCACTGAGGCACGGCTCCGCGAGCAGGAGAACTCAGCTTTCTTGGTTAATATAGCGCGTTCTGATGAATTCATCGGATTTAGCTGACTACATTTACCATCAACACTGACTGCACAGCTGCATGAAAAGTATTAAATTTCTCCGTTTTCTAATAGACTGATATTTCTTTTTCTGTTTTCATGCAGAAGGCTGCATGAAGCTAATACTGTTAAATGCCTCATACCTGTCGCTCAAGGCCAGTGTTAATTACTGTTATTACTGTTTTATACTTGTGTGGCTCTCTGACAGCATTAATCAATAGTGTTGTTGCGTGATAGCAAAGAGAAGTCAAGAGCAGGAAGAATTACATCCTCTTCAAGTTGCTGCTCTGTCAGAGTCTTTGATTACAATTTTTGATTTGATTTCACAATCAGTACGTCAGAGTGGAGCTGAAATGATCAGTCAATCAATTGAGCAGTCGATCGACAGAAAACTAACCAACTAAAAACAGCAGAACAGATTATTGTTAGTCATTTTTCAAGCAAAAAGAACAAGAATTTCCAAGTTACAGCTTCTATGTTCTGTTTTTTAGGGGTTATTTTTATTATCAGTCTATCTGCCTTTCACAGTTATTTGATAAATTGTTCAGTCTATGAAATGTCAAAAAAAATTTGAAAAATGCTCACCACAATTTCCCAGAGCCCAAAGTGACACATTCAGATAACCTCTTTTGTTCAACACACAGTCCAAAACCCAAACACTTTTCCTTTGCTGTCATAAATTACAAAGAAAGGCAGGAAATTCTTACATTCAAGAAGACTGAACAAGCAAACGTTTGACATTTTTGCCTGACAATGACTGAAACATTAAATCGATTGCCGAAATAGTTGGCAACTAATTTTCTTCCAGTTGACTAATGGAGTAGTTAAGTAACTGTTGCAGCTCTACTGTTTTTTGCTGCTAAAAGTGACAGTAAACTGAATATCTTTGGGGTTTAGACTGCCTGCAATTTGAAGACATCAGTTTGGGTTTTAGGAAATTGTAAGCGGCACTTGTCTGACATTTTATCGACCAAATGATTAATTGATTAATGCAGAAAGTCGATAATGAAAAGCTCTACATCAGAGTTACCTAAAAACTTCCCTGTGTTCAAAATTGCACTCAGCAGGTTTTTTAGAAAAGAACATCAGCTGAATACCTAATCTTCAAAATGAATGCAATTTAGGTGTCAGGCAAAAATCAAGTACACCTCAAAAATGGCTTCAGTCAAACATCCTCTCTGCCTCGCTCTTAATGCTGCCGTCAACTCGGGATGACAATTTGAGTGCAGCGATCTTGAATTCCTGTTATTAACTTCCAAGTAACTTCCTCTCTCCAAGTATCTCTCCTCTCTTCTACCTTCCCCGCTGAATCTGTCATTTTGGCTTCGGCTCAGAATGACAGACTGTGGTAAATTGTAGAAGGCAGCGAGTGTGTATGTGGGTTATCGCGGCGGCTCACGCCAGGCTGTGCTGTCTCCTCCCGGGCCGGCCAAGCCCGTCTAGACTGCGGAGCGTCTCCTGGAGTAGACGCTGCTGCGTGCTGGTTGACATCCAGAACAATGTATCATCCAAATCCAGCTCAGACAGAAAGTACCAGAATGTATTTCACACATTATTGCATGATTTCCAGCTAGTTTTCTTAGGCTGCAGAAATTGTGGAAACTTGCCTGTAATTTTAGAACGTTTTTTTCCCTCTTCCTGCCGAGTTGAAGAGCAGTATTGATGAACTAAAAGGGAATAAATGAAAGCGCTCTGATATAACAGAGGAAAGTCATAGAGAACTCATGGAATTTTACATCAGGGCCACAGTGGGAACCCTGCTTTCACTGTCTCTTACTGTTTCTCATCGTCTGTATCACGATTTCTTTCATTATCTGTCTTCTTTTTGTGTGTGTGTGTGTATACTGTATGTTTTTCAACTTCTTCTCAAACCTCATCACCCCCGACGCCACGTATCTCACAGCCATCGCAGATCACAATACCTCCCCGTCGCTCTCACGCCCTCAATCCTCGATGCAGGCGCTGCTGACGAGAATGGGTCTCCATGGTAACTGTGACCAAGCCCACGGTTGCCTAGACGCAGGGTTTGTGTGCACTGGGGAGAAGTGCTGATGCCAGGGAGAATCTGTTTACTCACACCAACAGAGACGCAGCTTACACCTCAATAAAGCCGGGATAGTTTTATTATAATGGCCTCCTCTGTCGATAGAGCCGGCTTATTTACTGTGTTTACGCTGTGGGCTCAACAATGTGTGTATGTGTGTTTGTGTTGACTTTGATTGTGTGCACCAGGGTTGGGTTTCAAGAGCTGGTTCTGAATTAGAACTGGTTCTAGTACGACAAAGGGAATTAGCAGGGTGTTTGAATCAGCTGCTGGGCCTCTAATGTGCATTAGTGCTGCTTGCACATGTGTAGTGTTTTCATGTCAGATCAGAGGGAGAGTTTAGTTGTGTGGCTGATTTTAAAGGACCAGTGTGTAGGATTTAGTGGCATCTGGCAGTGAAGTTGTAGAGTGCAACCAACTGGACACTGTCTAGGAAACTGTGGCGGCCACAAAACTTGCAAAAAACACAAAACACCATTTGACGCATATCTGGGTGTGCTTTGTCCATTCTGGGCTACTGTAGAAACAAGGCGGTGCAGCATAGTGACTGTAATGTAAAAAAAAAGAGTTGATAAAACTAAAACTATGATTTCAATGCAACTATCTTTACAATTGTTTGAGTTTTGAATCAAACTCAAACTTAAGTTCTTAGAAAAACTAAAATCTTTGAGTTTTAGACACACAAAAAAAATGTTGAGTAAAGTGAAAATGATTAATTTTGATAATAATTTAATGAATATTTTCAATTGCAACAGCTTAGTTTCAAGCACACAAATAATGACAAATCAGGTTCACAACTCACTGTGAACAGTTTTTGAAATGCAGGAGTTTTTGAGTTTCTATAACTCAAAGATTCAAGTATCCAGAGAAGAAAAGTAAATATTCTCAGCAAAAGATTTTAGGTAGGCAAAACATTAAATTTAGTGAAATTATGAATCTTCTGAACTTCCAGCACCATCTGTAGATATAAATGGCTCATTCTAAGGTCATGAAAACATTGATTATTATTTGATTATATATTACATTCCATGTCTACCATATTCTGCCAATAGATCCCCCTAAATCTTGTGAACTAGGGCTGCAATAACGATTATTTTCATTGTCGGTTATTTGATTTGTGGTGGTTGATTAATCGTTTCATCATAAAATGTCAAAAAATTCATGAAAAATCCTCATCACAATCTCCCAAAATCCAAAGTGCTTCTTTTGACCAACCAACAATCCCAAACCCAAGCACTCATCATTTACTATCAAAAATGATGAAGAAAATCAGCAAATACTTACATTTAAGGAGCTGGAACCAGCAACTGTTTGGCATTTTTGCTTGAAAGATTACTCAAATGATTTTCCAAATAGTTGAAATTTAATTTTCCTTTCAATCTACTAATCAATTAATCGATTAGTAGACTGAAAGAAAATTAAATAAATTGCTGCAGCTCTACAGCGAAGCAGCATGAACAATACCGGGAACCTGAAGCATGAAGCAGCGAAATGTAATTCAGACATCATTCATTTTATTATTTACGCTTCTATCTGCTTACTATGAATTTGGCTTTGAACATATCTAAGTATAGAATTTGAAAAAGGATTAAACGAGAGGCGGAATACATCAGCTGAATCAGAAATCCAATCAGAATCAATAAAGCCAAAAGGATACCCAACCCCAGGGTGCACATATGGTCCTGCGGTGTTGCCGTTGACCTTGCTGGGCGATAGCAGAGGTCAGCCATGTATCCATCCATCTCCATCAGTCTCCCTCCGTCCTGCTATAGTCTATTTGTCCCAGCTGCTCTATTGTCCTCTGATGGCCACATGACTCTGAGTGACCTTCACAGCCACACTTCATCTGATAAATCAGACACACTTAAGACACATCGGGATCACAGTGACAGGTTGTCAGTGTCAGTACAGACACACACAGACCTCTGAATGAACACCTACTTATTCTTTTTGCCTCTAATAATGAAACACTCCCCACAGCCGTCGCTGGTCCAGACACAATGACACCAGAAAAAGGCAAAATACCATGCCACCAAAATGGTATACATGTCCAATTTGATGGCCTGAATACTTTTAAAATTGGACCTTTTAAAAAAAATTGCACTGATCCATTGCAGTGTCCCCTTTTTTTTTGTTACTCTTTCTGCCATTAGGAAGAATGACAAGAGAACAGTACACTGAAAACCGACAATGTCACAGAGATAACTACTTCCGGACTAATAATGACAGACCATGTTCTTTTGAGAAGGTCTACATTTCAAGAGATTTAATTTTAAGATAACATCTTTTTGTCCTCTAAAAGTATCAGTGCAGTTTGGCATTTTGTCATTGTATTCTTTGCCAATCAAAATGTGAGAAGAAACATAATTTTGTCAGTGATTTCACTGGCAGACAATCTGTTCGCTGTTGAAGGAGGAAAGGAAGACTTTTTTGCTCCTGTTAAGCATTTCTAAAATGGCTCTGGATCTAAAACTGCTGTGGTCATAAAAATACACTTTGTTAATGTTATATCAGATAAATGACACAGATTTTTTTTTTTGCATGTCTAAAACGGGGATACCCTACATTGAGCCTGATCTAAACTACTTTAATTTGCAGATTATAAGATTTAGTCATTGTTTGTGGCAATAAAAAAACTTATGAAGGCCTATAACAGCTTGCCATAATTGGTGTGGGGGCAAGCTAAGGGTGCTGCAAAATCAGCTTATTTCCACTTTATACAGTACATTTTTAATAACCCTTCATTTCACTACACTGCATGTTTGTATTCCACTTTGCAAACAGCAGAAACAAGCAAAAAACGTTGTACAAGTATTAACAAGACTAAGACACAACACAACCTTTGAGTTAAATGCTAACATGCCCACAGTGACAATGCTAATATGCTGATGTTTACCAGGTATACTTTCATGGTAACAGCCATAGTGCAGCTTGTTAGAACGCTGACATTTGCTAAGTAGCAATAAACACAAAGGTAAAAAAAAAAAAGTATTACACAAATTAAGATTTTGTCAGGTTGATCATGCTGGAGGAAAAGTCGGGGAATCGATAGGGTTATTACAACTCGTCCGAATGGGGACATGCATTCTGTTCAGTCAGAATCAGTCAACTTGGTGGTGTGGGCAGATCCGAAGGTCTGGACCCAGGCAAACATTTTACACAAAACCACAAATGTGAAACTCATGGTGACGCTAGAGGAAAAGTCAGTGGAGTGCTCAAGCCAGCTGGATTCATTCTCCAGATTTAATGACAATCCATTCAATAATTATTGAGCTATTTCAACGCGGACCAAAGTGGTGGACCATTGAACTCACAGTCCAATTGACAGAGATTGCCTTCCTTGGAACCATGTCGCTAGTGTGGCTAAAAACTCAGTTAAATATACTTCAGGCATTGGTTACGTTGCCCCTCATGGTTGCTGGTTGTCTCAATACACTTGTCGTGGTGAACAACTGTCAGAACTAGATTATGACTGTAAACATAAGTAAAAACATGCTGATATCAGCCCTCATCACACACTCAGACACCTGAACGTGGATTCACCAAAAGAACTTGAAGAATATAGCATTATGTGCATAGGACAAGCTACAGTATTTATTCCACACCAGAATGTCTCATATGCAGGGAGAAGCTTTTAGAAGCAGCACAGAATCAATGCATGATGACACATCAGTGTTTTTGTCCTTGAAACACTAAAACGAAAGCTGAGTTTACTTTTAAAAACTATGAAGGACACAGACTTAACCAATTAGCACAAACAGCAGATTTGTTTTTTATGAATAGGACTACTGTGTATTTAATACTGATGTTAGTCCATATATGTTACATCAGTTATTTGTTTTGTTGGCTTGTTAAAATGAATTCTTATAACAGATAAATGAGTTAAAAAGGTGTGTATACATATTATGCAGGTGGACATGGGGGCTGCCATGATAAAGAATGCAGTTGGTTTAAAAAAAGAGGCTTCACAAATCAAAAGTGGACTACTTCTTTCAAAAAGCATTCTGGTTCTAACACCTTGTCATGAATAAAAAGTGATTTCTTGATATCTAATGGTGTCAGAAGGTCACTCACATGGAGAGAAAGTGCAGCAGCAGAACAACAGACTGTAAACTCCCAGATAGATCAATACTCAGACGTACCTATAGACCCTAACTAAATTAGACCACCAGAGAACCTGTCCAGTGACAGCAGCACCTTCCTGCACTGTCTCCACTGACAGATGCACCGTCCATAAACCTTCGACCAAGACAACTGCTCCCTCAAAGACTCCTGGAAATGAAACAGCTGACAATAAAACTCTTCTATCTGTCTGCCCCGAAACAGACTCCTGTCAAATAAATCCAACACGGGTGCTCCTCTGGATCCGTTTACGGGGAAGGTGGTGACCGTTCTGTGGCAGCTGAAGACGGATGGGTTTGGTTTATGAGCGGTCCAGACGGCCGGTGCTGTCTGTCCGGTCTCTACCAAAGATTAGTTTTAATTAGCACATACTGCAGGATGGTTCTGTGGGTCTCCACTCCATGGACAAGTGGTAGAGAGACTCGCACGCTGGCCAAGAAGATGACCAGGGGCCACGTTAAAGAAACTTCCTATTTGAAATCTTAAGATAGGAATCCAAACCCTTTCCAAGTGTTTTTATGCCTCTGTGCCGGCAACTGCTGTGGCTACAGACATTATGTCTTCAGGTCGTCCATATATATGTACATTTGCCCCATTGTTGTGAACGTAATATCTAAACAAAGCCTGGAGGGAATTTCTTAAAGTTTAATACCAACATCCACTTGGACTCAATTATGAACTGATTGCATTTTGGTGGTCAAAGGTCACTGACCTCACAAAACAAATTATTGGGCTTTAACTTCACAGTGACATCATAATGTTCAGCTCTCTTTCAGACCTCTGTCCAAAAAAAGAGTAACCATACAGATTAAACAAGGAAGCTAACAAAACTGTCAGTGAACGCTTACCATTAGCCACTGTTAGCGAACACTAACATTAGATATTATTAGCTAACACCGCTGTTAGCTGCTGTTAGCAAACACTACTGTTAGCTATCATTAGCAAGTTAGTAAGTTACTACTGCTGGTGGGAAAGTGAAAGTAAGGACAGGTTAACAGTTATCTTAAAGTTAGGAGAGTGATTTAAGATTTTGGGAAGTGCCTGTGTAACACTTTTCCTGTCTTAAGTTAGGACAGGAAGATTGACTTAGGAACTGTTCTTCTGTAAGGACCTAAATCAAGTCCTAACCCTATTTACCAGGTTACCAAACAGTTAAGAAAGGTCTGCAGGTTAGGAAGTTTCTGGGATACAGCCCCTTGTGTGAGGCAGGTGATGTGGTTGTGAGTGTATGGAGTTCTGCTCATTGTACATCCATTCTGACTTGTAAATTAATAATTGAGCACAAAGGGATTGCTCTAATATAATTCAAATACAGCACAATGTGACTTCTGTCCTTTTTTGTCCGACACATCCACATGTGTAGCAGTGTTGGATGTGATATGTGTTTCAGTCCACACAGCACAATAAAGCTCTCCAGCTCTGCTTACCTCCGCACGGCTGCCACTCTTCCACAGGACTAACTGGGGGTCGGCTAATGGGATTATGTGGGTTGGAAGCCCTCATAAATGAAGTCCCTGGTGAGGAGCGGGGAGCCCCAGCTATCCCTTAACCCTCTTTAAAGCCTCGCCTTTCACAGTCAGTCAGACAGCCGCGCTAAGACTGCACCGGCTCCGCTGCCGTGCTTATAGGAGCTGTGCTCAGGGCGCTAGCTGACGTAACGTGGATGGCATTTCCCTTTGTAGCAAAAATTAAATTTATATTCATCATTTTCTTAAGATTATTCCTAAAGCAGGCAGGCTTTATTACATTGTACCTCTGAGGCAGACAGGGAGGATAAAGGCCACGGGTAACATGCAAACCCCAGAACATCACATGGTGGGGTTAGTCAGGTATTGGTTCGCTGATATTGGGCTTTTTTTTAACCTCTCATATGTCTGACAGTCATTGTCATGCAGTCTGTGAACTTCTTCACAGATTTTTAATGCACCCAAACACTTTTTTGTTTACATTTTTGTTAATTTGGATATTATTTTCCTTTCTGTGACAAAGTAAACTGGAATCTGAACTTTCGTGCAACTATACATAAAGTACCAGTAGTAACAGTGATGATCATTTTAGTTGTAAACCAAATGTAGTGTGCCACCTCTTTTTTTCAACAGTTCATAATGTTTTGGGGGTTTTATGAATGAATGACACCTTTATTACCCCTAATGTTATTTGTTATGCATAGGGAGCATAAAAAGACATAAACAACAACACATATACAGCATGTAATAACATAATGTAATAACATATTTATGTGACAAATATCTTAACATAATTACCACTGGCTCGAAATACTGAGTTTTGGTTTTTCTGGGCTATTTTGCTCATAAATACACTCCAGCAGCATGTCCATATTACAAAAGTTGGAAGGCAGAAGAACTTAAAACAGTGCATTACTACAGCTTTCATGTATTGTTGATGTGCCGTCTTGGATGTTTAGGTTGGGGTTGGTGAGGTTCTTCGCACTTTCCAAGTCTGAAATCCAACTTCAGGGCGCATTCCTGTTGAAATTTCCAACTGGGAGCCAGTTAAGATAGAAGAAGTCTGAATTTAAATGATACAAATCCCTTCTCACGATTTCCCTAGAACTTGATTTGTCTGCCGTGGAATGGCTCCAGAAATTCCAGCTGCTGCTGCTGCAGAGGAGCTGTGTTGTGAATCTGATTTCTGCAGGTTTTACAGCAAGTTCGGAGCAGCTGTTTGACCTGTCACAGTGTAGTTCTTACATCTGTTTGATGCTCTCTTACTTGCCTCTCTCATGCTCACTGGCAGTGTGTCTGACTTGTTTCCTTCAGAAACGTGAGCTCAGACGGGGCAGAGGCTCGGCGCAGACTGAGGGAATGTGAGGGATTGGTGGACGCCCTGCTGCACGCTCTCCAATCAGCTGTAGGAAAGAAAGACATGGACAATAAGGTAGGACAACATTTGACTCACTAAATATTACAGTAAGTATCACACAGAGTACTTACTAATTATAACTTCTCTGTCTCTCTTTTCTCCTAGTCTGTGGAGAACTGTGTTTGTATTATGAGGAACCTGTCCTACCACGTCCACAAAGAGGTGCCGGGGGCCGAAAAGTTCCAGGACCCCGCAGCGCTACAGGCTCCTGGCTCAGCAGGACCACAGAGGAAGAAAAAGGATGACGCCGGCTGCTTTGGAGGCAAGAAGGCCAAAGGTGAGAAGGAAGAAAGAAGGAGACATTTCTGCCTTGTAAATAAAACACCTACTATTGCAGAAGTAATAATAGTAGAAAATTTTACATGAATACATTTTTTAATTATGATTTTTATGACATAACAGGCAACTTAGTACTAATTAGAAAAGTTCTTCATAATATAAATGTGGAGCATTTGGCTTAAATGGTTGGTAGGAGCTGCATGTAGCGTTTTCATAGTCATAATTATTGTTTTCACCTTCTGTGTTCTTTTATTTATTTTTCATGAAATCTGTAGGATATAAGAAATAATTGACAGAGAGCAGAGCCGTTATTCGAACAGCTGGATTGCAGAGATACCATTCTTTTCTTTGTTGTCGTCCTCTTCTTTGTTATATTTCAGCTCATTGTTGCTTTTATATGAGCGGTGGGCTCACACAAATCCTCTTTGACAATGGCAAGATGTTAGAAAATGTGAAGATATACGCTATATATTTTGTATGTCTCAAAGGCAATTCTCCTCTTTAGACATCTTCATGAAAAATTTTACATTTACTCTTACTCTTTTTTCATTTGGTGATTGAGTCAACATATTTGTAAATCGTTTGTTAAACTTTGTTTGAACTCAATTTGCCGATATTTTAATGAACTACATTTAATAACTCTGATTAAACCTTACTTTCCTAGATGGCTTGTGGTTTGTATACAGGATTTAAAATGCCCCAAAAATTACATAAAACAGTGAGATATAGTGGGACACTTTAACCAACTCGGATAAACAACAAATCTATCAGTTCCAATAGAACCTTTTCACCCTTTTCTGCTCATAGCAGCCATATTGATGTAAAAAGTAGGGTAAACACAGCTGTTAGCAATGATACAAATTAAGATCCCATTCAATTTAATGTAGCAGAGCCTTTCCAGTGAGCCAACATGCACAATAGCAGCACCCTGATTCTTTTTGACCTGAATGGAATGGAACCTTAATTACACCGTTTTTATACCAAAATTAGCACACATAAGCTTTTTTTAAACACAGCTAAACCCATTAAAAATAGCCGATCGACCCTTTTCCTATTGCCAGTAACTGAATCTTTGTGGTTTTAAGTTTCGTTTCTCTCCTGCGTCACTGTTTGTACTATACGGTGTCTGCTTTATTGTACCTTTTTGTTTTCAGCCGTATAGGAGTCAAGTTAAGTTACTGCTAAACCTGACATTTCCTAATTTTGTTGCTTCATAATTAAAGCTTTTATAAGATAAGAAGATAACAGAGGACTTTTATTGTGAAGAATTTATACGGAATATGAAGCATATTCACCTCACGATCGGTTTAATACGCACCAAATTCTGCGATGCTGGGCTGATATGCCGAGTCAAGCCAAGCCAGCATGTGTGTGGATGGAAAGGAGCAAAAAGAGTCGCAGACTGTCAGAGATGACTAGTCTTGCCTCCACCGATTAAAAAGGCAACCGGGTTGTCATGTTTCCATCACTGCCGGAGGTGGAGCGACTACTGCATCTACTACTGGGTCATTTGACCCAGGACTGAATGCAGATTGTACCCCTTCCCATTGAAGACAAAAGCCAGATTGTAGTGGGTGTTGTTTTGTCCAGTTTAAAAGGGGCTTTAGTGTCATTGGTAACACCTGTGTTTACCCTACTATTTCATGTCAAAATGGCTACTGTGAAAAGGTTCTGTTTCTTATATTTACACTTACAATAACCGTGTTCCTTCAGTACAAGACTAAAATGACATGTTTGTGTTCAGCTGTCACGGCACCGTCTGCTGCTGCAGGAGCTTTTTGGCGTTGTCGATGTCTTAATCAGCATTCTCTCAGGCTGTTAGCTAAACAACACTGTTATCTCTCTGCTGTACAACAATAATGGCCGCCATTAATCAGTCAGCCAATGAGGTGTGACTACCAGCCCGTGACCCCCCGACTCCTAACGGCTCATCTGAGAATCCTTTAGGGTCAGGGGTCAGCGCAACACAGTAGCTTACATGTATGCAGAGAAATAAAGACGCCAATTAACCATATAAATACTTTCACACACACACACACACACACTGAATAATGGGATGTGTTTAGCTGCTTCAGGCCCTGAAGGTGTTCTTTGACAAAGCAAGGCTCAGGTACAGAAACATTAAATGCAGCTATAAAGGAGCGTGGAGGTGGGTGGTTAAGCAACACTGTCGGCAATGTGCTCGGTAATTTGTTACCTTAAGTAGGCTAAGTTTGGCCTCCTCCTCAGTTTAATGTCACATTCAGTATGAAATATACCATTATGATCAACGCACGCTTAGCAGCTCAAGCTTTGTTTTAGCTAATAAACAGTCTGATTCTTGGCTGTTATTTCCATCTCTTTGAGCGCATATCTGTTCTTCCCACACAGTGATTTTAATGAAGCAGAGATGCTGGCAGTTTGTGCTGATTTTCTGTGTGTGTTTCATTGTAACTCTCTATCCTGCCCTTCTGTTTAACAGTGGAAGCTAATTCAGTAACATTTCATAATAAGCATCATTAATAAACGGTAAAATTGATAGTTAATTAAATGTTAGTCAATAGTTATTTAACTGGTAAAGGGAGTTCTGGTTATTCAAAGTGGGGTGTGTATGAGGTACTTTTCAGTTAAAACTGATGATTATAATGTTATGTAGGTGAACTCAATGTAAGTAACATACATATTTTAAGTCAAAGCATGATTTTTTCCTAAACCTACCCAAGCAGCTTTGATGCTTTTATTTTGAAAGTGTACCTGGATGTTGCATATTTATTATTGCGATTTGTCTATAAACATTATCTCGGTGATTATTGTAATGTTGCAACTGATTATTTGAATGTTTAACAGTAAAATAATTAACAACATTCAGTTTTATTAACGACTATCAATTCACCATTCATCAGTGATGGTTATTATAAAGCGTTACAGCTGATTTCTTTCTTTCTTTGCCTTTTCTTTGCCCCTTCTTTCTATCTCGCTTGGGAGCTTATCATTCTTATCTTTTTCATCTTTTCCTTCAAGTTTCACACTTTTCCGGCTGTTTCTTTCTGCCTCTGCCTTTTTCTGTAAAAAGCAAAAAGCCATCCCACTGATGCCAACTCTTTGAACGTGCTTCCCAGAGAACACCTATGGATTGCTAATGGCTTCCCATCTCGCCTCTTTTCAATCTCAAAAGTCCTTTTTCCCCTTTTCTTTCTTTTCTTCTCTCCTGCTTTCTCTATTTTGGCCTTTTTCCCCCCTCCTCCTTCACTCTTTTCCCTGTCCAGTAAAAGATGACTTCCTTTTGTGAGAAACTGTTCACATCTACTGCACAGCTCCTTGACACACGCACACACGTCTTTTTTTCACCATGCCTCTTCTCTCTTCTCCCCGCTTTGTGTTTTTTGGCATTGCTGCTGCTTCCTTGGCTAACTATAGAGGAATGGTTTAATCAAGGTGAGTGTCCCCCCTTCAACCCTTCTCACTTCAGCTCCCCTCCTCCTCTCCATCCTCCTCCCCCTCCTCCTCCTCCTCCTACTTCCCCCTGGCTGTAGAATGTAGTTAGAAGTAGTCTTGGATGTCCTCCAAAAAACCTGAGAAAGTTCCAAGGTCTTCAGAAAATTGGGGTGTTTTCACTCATTCCACATGCATCCCTTCACCATACCTACCTGCTGTTGCACTGAGTATTGTAGACTCCACCCCTCCCAGTCTTCACATTTTGCTAGAATTAGTTGTTCCTTGGCTCTCTAAGATAGGTGAAAGGTAAAGGCAGCTCTTGGTGAGACAGGTAAGTCCATCGGTGTCTGTCAGGATGTAAAGTAGAGCTTGACTAATCCAATGACTCAAAGATGTTCTGAAAATAATGAAAATCAAAACCTGAAATCCATCCACGCGATGTGTTTTGTCTGGATCTATGATGAGTTGTACGACCTTTTAGACTCAGATAAAACTAATCCTCACAGCTGGGAAAAACTGCATCGAACTGCATCCAAGCGTAAATGTCAAGCTCTGCTGCAGACCTTGTATTTGTCTGTTTGTGTTTGTATATAGATTCTTTGAATGATATGAATTATTGATACTCAAACAGTTTTGTTTTGAAACTGTAGCCAAGATTTTGCGCCGTGATTTGCTGTCTTTAAAATTTAGGGATTTTCCTGCAAAAAATGTAGAGATTTATCATTGTTATAGAAATAGTTTTTCACTTATTACATATATATATTGACATTTTGAAAAATTCTCTATTTTCTTGCCAAGAGTTAGATGAGAAATTTAATACCTGCACTCTCATGTTTGTGCTTTAAAGGTCCAGCGTGTAAGATTTTGGGAATCTATTGGCAGGATATGGCAGGAATGTAATATAATTTTCATAAGAATGTTTTTATCAATGTATAATGTAAAATATAATGAGAATTATTGTGGTTTTGTTAGCTTAGAATGAGCCATTTATGTTTACAGAACAGAAGATGCCATGTTGCTCTTCCATGTTTCTACAGTAGCCTAGAACAAACAAACCAAACACTGGCTCCAGAGAAGGCCTTTACCTAAGGCCTATACCCACCAGCACTTCTAAAATCACCTTAAACAAACGATGTGTTAATTAGTGAGGTGCTGGTAGGCAGATTTTGTTGTCTTAACACAAAGCGATGCCAGCTGTTTACCCCTGCTTTCAGTATTCGTGCTAACCTAAGCTGATGACGTGCTGGATATAGCTTCATTTACCGTACCTTTACCGTAACGCAACATGAGAGTGGTACTGATTTTAACACTGAAGTCTCTGCAAGAAAACTTGTAAGTGCATTTCCCAAAATGTCAAACCATTCCTCTGAGGTGCTTTCAGACAGCATCGTAGGTGTTCTGTAATTTGAACAAACTGTATCACACAGTACGGGTTGTCGCTATCCATCTGCTCCAGGGGTTCCCAATTTTTTTTTTCTCCTCAGGATCCAAACTTACAGAATTATGGATTTCCATAACATCTACATTCATAAACTACTGATAAAGAACACAACAAACCACGTGGCTGACTGGAAGGATAAACAGCCATGCACACAGCGTCTGAGCTGAATAGACCAGCATATTTTCATTTAAGATTAATTCACATAGCATTATTATTCATCCAGTACGTAGCACAACTGAGTGGGTTGTAGAAGTAGAAGGATTATAGCACCGCTGTAGAAAGCTTAATTAATATCATAAGCATTGTTTATTTGCCCAGACTGAATTATCAGAATTTGAAGTTGAAGTTAATGATGTTAAGAACACTTTTGATCGTTCATATTTTTTAAAGACAATGGAGAAGTTGCTTGCATACAATGTGCAGACAGCATCTCCTTTTTCTTTTTGTCTTGCACCTGTACCCAACTGGGATTGGATTTGCACTCCTATTTTGCATTTAATATTTTTTTTATTACCTTTTTTTTTTTGGTATATGAGAGCAACAGCCACCCTCTCGTTCCTGTCTCAAGGCTACTGTTTCCAACATTGTTCACATTTTAAAAAAAAATCTGCCTTCTGTCTGAAAGCACCTTTTTGACAGTGGAATAATGAAGCTGCCCATTGAGGCCCTGCTCAAAATATGCAAAGTAAATGTTCTATTCATGCATGTTACAATAGTTCATGATAATTCATAATCATAACAACAACTAATGATTTAGATTGAGCTTTCCATAATTAGCTTAATGTGGATAATTTGTATACAAATTCATATATTGGAGGAAGACAGCATTAACTAGCCGATATCTTATTTCACTTTTGAACCCAATATCCTCTAAAATTGATTTAGGAAACTCAAATGTCTGCAGTGACCGGAAATTTCACTTCCGCCCAGTTGTGGAATCAGGCTTTATGTGTCTGTATCTCTGTACTGTCCCATGGGCATGTCCATGTGCATGTGAGATGACCATTAGCCGGCTGAGCTGCAATCACTCACACCCCTCCCACTCCATCTCCTCTCCTCCACTGCATTATTCAAGGGGTTTGCCCTCTTAGGAAGTACCATGGAAAGTGAACATATGTGTGAAGGAAGGAAGGTGTATGCAGACATGTGTGTGTGGTCTTGCACTCATACAGTTTCTGGTACACACACACATATACATATATATAATTCATCTTTTGTGAATGCACTGGCTTTCTATAGCCAACATCAGACAGTGTACGTAGAAATGTGTGTGTTTGAACATTTCACGCTTCTAGCTCTCTGTACTGTGTGTACATGCAAACATTCATGTGTTTTTTGTGGTTGTGTCTGTAGACCTGGATTAGACTGACATGGGTTTTTTTTTTCAAATGGAGAGGCTGTTTTACCATGAAAAGAATGCAGGTATTATGAAAATTATTCAAATTACGGGGTTCTTATGGGTACTGAAAATCCTTTAAAACACTTGAATTTTGATGTAGTGTTTTCAAGGTTTGGGAAGTGTTTGGAATTTGGATGCAGTGCTTGAAACTGCTTGAAACTGTTATTGATTTGCTTTTATAATATATCGCTACCCAATTGAATAGTTCGCTTTTTACATAAACAAATTAAATAACATAAAAGGTGTTTTATAGGATGCCAAGTCTACTTAAAGTCAGGTGACACATTTTGAAATAATGAAATATTGCTGTTATTTCTGTTAATTTGTCACACTTCTGTAGAATTATATCTCAAAACATAAATGTTGGTTGTTTATAGCACAATTACACCTGATTTAATGTGATGGAGAAATGAAATGGGGGCTAATCATTTGAGCATACGTATGTATATTAATATGTCATTTACCACAGTTGTAAGGTGCTGGAAAAGCTTGAAAATGCATCCTGAAAATGCCTTAAAAGTGCTTGAGTTTGACTTCAGAACTTTGGTAAGAACCCTGAATTTAAAGACACTGAATACAAGCTATTTGCAGCCTTCCAAACCCACGTCAGTCTAACCCTGGTGTCAGCGACATTGTCTCCTATAATCCAGTTGTCTCGGGATATGACACTGACATCGTCTCCCCTCCCCTCTCCTCTATCCAGGCAGAAAAAACGGTGAGAACGACAAAAACTACGACACATTGGATCTGCCCAAGCGCGCAGAGCCGTCAAAAGGTAAGCCTCGTCTGTCAAGCGAGACATCGCTCCCTTAACTCTTTAACTGCTGAGCGAGAATATCCCAGAGGAAAGCGAGCCGGGAGACAACTCATTCTGCAGGAAAAGACATTGAGGAAATGAGTCAGATCTTGGATGGCTAATGAGGACACGAGTGTGATCGGTTTGGTCGGTTTGGAGGCAGGTCGGGTGTGTCGGTCAACAAAAGCCTGGGAAGCCTTTGACAGAGAAAGAGGCAGTCTGGTCATTTAGATTTGTTTGATGGTTTTGTGCCCTCACTGTGACGGTCGATTGTTGGCAGCGTGTGAGAGCATCAACTCTGTAAGCCGTCTTTTTGCTAAGTACTGCAACAATGCGCTGGCATACAAAAGGCAATAAAAAAGCAGCCCGCTATTGTATACTGAGCTCTATCAAGTTCGTAGCTAATGGGCATCCATTGTTTGGTCTGTTGCATTGTGCTGTAATTCACTGGTGACTACTGAGTCTGTGGATGGGAGTGGATGATGTGAAATCTTCTGTCAGTATTGAGAACAGAGCTGAAACAAGTAGTTGATTAATTGAGTTGTTGATGGACAGAAAATCAATCTTTTTTTGATAATCAATCAATAATTTGAGTTATTTTTCAAGCAGTCATTTTCTGGATTTTTATTTAATTGAAAACTTTATATCTTTGGGGTTTAGATTGCCGGCTGCACAAAACGAGACATTTGAAGATGTCACAGTGAGATTTAGAAACTTTTTGACAATTGTTTGACATTTTATAGACCAGATAATTAATGAATGGGTTGATCAAGAAAATGTTGGTTAAATATGAAGCTAACACCAGCAGTTGGTTAACTTAGGTTAACAGCTTGCCTGTTTCTGTTTCCATTGACAGGCAAAAATTAAAAAAAATCCACCAATTAGCACCTGTAGCTCACTAATTAAAGCATTAGCCCATTTCTCTTATTTAATCCGCACAAAAACAGAAGTATATCAACAGTTCACAGCTTTATGGTGAGTTTATGTGCTAAATTGCATGCAGTATTATTGTCATGTTGCCCAACTAAAACAGTGCAGCGCTGTAACATTTCAATGTTTTTGCGATTGTATATCAGAAACACACAAAGCTGGATAGAAAGAGGCGTTTTACTTTTATTTGAAAAGTTGCATTGCTGTTGGGTCGTGAAGTTCTCCCTCTCCTCTCCTCTCCTCTCCTCTCCTCTCCTCTCCTCTCCTCTCCTCTCCTCTCAAGAGTACAGCTACAACTGATTCTAGCGATCATGTGTGACTAACTATGTGTATATGCACTCTCATCCTCTCTTTGCTTTTGCTTTTTTGGCACTGACAGGGAGTCCTAACAGTCATAACAGCAAATTAGTATGCGGCACGCACACACCGGTCCATCCGGACGTTAATAGAATGTGTATTTGTGTGTGTGAGTCTGTATAATGTGCTCCTGTGTGGAAAGGTGTGTGTGTGCGCGGCTGTCCATCTGTCTAGCGGTGTCAGTGGAATTCTCCTGCACTTGTTACACGCCCTTATGTGGTATTTACACATCAGCACCTTCATCAATGTCTAGTGGCAGGCACTCAAAGTCAATACCACTTCCTGTTTGACTGTTAATTAGCCACATTAACGCAGCAAAGTGGGCTCTCATTAAACTAGATCACAATTAATTGCTGTGCTTTTCCAAGTTAAGCCGATTTTGCCTTTTTTTTTTTATCACTCCTAAAGTAAAGGAAAGCAGATGAGCTCCAAGGATGATAATTAATATTTTCCACTCACTGGGTTTTCATGGGTAAAAGCCAAGCTGGCATGCTGCAACTGTGGATCTATAGCGGTTACAATTGTGGTGAGATTACGTTACACAATGTGCTAACAACACCCTTTGGAGTTTTGAATCCAGAGAAAGCAATTATCGTTATAGGCCTAAATGTCATGCACAGTTGAAATGTGTGTGTGTGTGTGTGTGTGTGTGTGTGTGTGTGTGCTCACGTTGGAGAAAGCGCTCTGCATTTTCTTGCTTGCAGACAGACAAATCACGGCTGACGTTTATTAGCTCGACACACAGGCGAATAACAACAGCGAGGTGCATGGATAATAAGCTTAATCACCAGAGCAAAACCCACATTGACTTTTAAAGCACATTTATCACTTTTCCATCTTCGGGAAACGTCAGAGGTGATGGTGCCAGCGACTGCGAGGCCGTAAAACTCATCCTGGTGCCTTGTTTGTTTGTTTGTCTATGAAAATGTATGTTTGTGTGCGGTTGAGGCACGTACTCCGCCAACGCCACATCCCCTGGTCATCTGTGGAGAGTTTGCAGAGAGAGATAGAGACAGCGGCTCTCATTCGGTGGCGATGGCGAGGACAGATATGGGAGATTACATGTGTATCCCGGTCCTGATCTGATGTCAGACAGAGAGAGGTCAACGCCGGGACCAGGCAGGACCTGGCAGTGGGCGATGATTAATCTTTTTGTTTTTGTGTGGATGTGTGTGCTTGAAAAGCAAAGAAAAGAGAAATAGAGAGAACAAGACAGGAGAACCGGGCCCGATGGGTATTTTTAGTTTCACAACTGTTCTGAACTCAGAGCAGTTTGATGCATGTTTTGATTGTTGAAGCCAGTAGCCTTTTAAATTAGCTTTTTTTTTTTTTTAAGAACACGCTGTACAACATTAACATATTACCACCTTTTAAAGGTGTAATGGAGAACAAATTTAGCAAACACAGACCGATGTTAACATTCATTTGGAGTTATGTTTGTGGCCACCTGATGAATATAAGTCCAATATTCACTCTCCTTTCAACTGTTTTTTAATGTCCACCCTCTCCTGAGAAAATTATCAGTCCCTTTAGCTGCTAGATGCTTCTCTATATTCACCAGCTAGTCGCTAACTTTGTCTGTCTGATGTTTGGTGTGGAGCAGGTAGCATACGGCTGCCAGCTGTGACTGGAAGTGAAGCTGGTTACATTGAGGCAGAGTGAAATAGTACATTTGAGGACTGTAAAACCAAAACAGTGAGCTGAAAGATGCTACAACACTCCATAGTACTGAGGGGAACAACAAAGTTGGATGATAATTCTCTGCGGGTTTGTCACTGTGAGCATCCTCTTTCACATTGCAAGTAGTCATTGTTATTAGAAATGTATTTATTGGTGCAGCTTTAAAATTTACCATTTGTCAATCTGGATAATTTAGTATTTCCTACAAAATGTTATTCTCATGATGGAGCACTAAAACGGTCCTTTGAAACCTAGAAATACGAAACATGATATACAGTGTATAATTTTTACAGTTTTGTTAAGAAGCATGACATTTGTGGAAACACTTCACTTTATTGCAGAGTTAGAAAAGAAGATTGATACCACTCTGTACAGTAATTGTGAAGCTACAGCGAGGAGACAGTGAGCCTAGCTTAGATGGAAACAGCTAGCCTAGATAGCTAGCTATGAAAACCAATTTTAAAAAACAGTATTGGGGAAAATACTTTAGTGCAACCACATCCAAAGTACATCACAGGAAATGATCACAATTTGAATCTGGAATGTCATATTACACAGAGGTACAACTGAACTGACTAACTGAGCTAAGTGCAGGTGTGTTCGATTTAAGGACTTGTGCAGGCCAGTCTTCACTTAAGCAGCCCTGGGATGTTTAAGGAGGAGAGGATAGGCAGCAAATGTTGAGGTATAATCAGGAAAATGCTACATTTCTGGTAGAATTTATAGTATTCAAGTGCAGACATCTTGGTTCCAAACCACACATCATTATAATCAAATAGGAATTGAGCGTCATTAATCGACAACTGTGGCCAATGAGCTGTGCTATTGTTGTGCATTATCATACTGTATAGCAAAAAACCATAGTGAAAAAGAATATGCAGTTTGTAATTAACTACCTAAACTACATGACCCAAAGGAAGTTAACTGCAAAAATGGCGATGAAATTTGAATGCAGCTAACTTGTAATTGAACTACATGTAGTTGACTACACCACCACACTGGATTTTACAGTGGGTTTTGTGTTGGACTATTTCTAATTCTCAGTGACTTCTTGCAGTCTTGTCCTCACTGTTATGTTGCCAAAAAAGCAGTGATAACTTTGCAGAGTGAAGCAGGTTATAAATAATGAATGTCCTCTTTCAAAAGCAAAAGTGAAAATACTGTTATGTTGTAACACCACCGTAAAAAAAAACAACCTCTAGACTGTGGTTCACATCCCGTCCCCCAGCAAATGCAACATTGGTTTCTTGTTACCACAATGATAACTGACTTTAGCACCATGGACTGTGGTTCGTCTGATGTCTCCTACCAACAACCAGCGATGGTTTCTTTTTTTAACCATGACCATGTTTTATCTTTCCCTACCCTGAACCAAGTAGGTTTAGTTTGAGAAAAACTGAAAAAAGGGAATTGTTGTTTTATATAATAGAACCGACAATCTGACACCACAGATGCTACAAAATAAAATACTTTCTTTTCAAAGTAAAAGTCCTTTATCTGAATGCCTGACAGTGAAGAGCCTACAACAGGGCTCAACAGTAAGAACTGCCCACTAGGCAGGGGCAAGTAAAATGCCATGTTGGGCTAGTAAGTCTAGCAACTGGGCAGGTGTTAAAAAAATATCAAGTATGTTGATGATAGCTAGTCATTAAAGTAATTTTCCATGCAATATGTGAGAAAAAGCCCTCAAATATGTAGATTTCCAGCTTTTCTCTGTCTTGTATCACATTAAAATCATTATGTTTAGTTATGAACTGACAAAATAAGACATTTAAAGACATCAACTTGGACTCTGAAAGACTGGAGTGGACATTTTTCACTATTTGCTGCACTGTTTTATAGACATTGCGGCCACAGATTGAACATGACATTAACATGAGCCTTTGTTGTTATTTGATGATTAAAAAGCCAATTTATACAGGGGCAAGTAAAAATTTACTCAGGGCGAGTAGATTTCTGACCCACTTGCCCAATCAAATATAAAAAAAACAAATATTGGACAGAGTCCAAATATTGATAATATTAGCCAAAGATCAACGCCTGCTCTTCTATGATTATTAATACTCTGTTGACTATATCTCAAAAATCAATGCTGTTTGTTCACCTCTTAGTTGTTTACTCATCCATCTAGTTGATTATGTGGCCACTTTGTCCTCCCTTATTGATTAAGTGAGTTATTTGGTCTGTGTAGTTGCAACAAAAAGGGCACCTGTTGCAGGCTCATACGTCAGCAGAGAAGTTACTGGCGGTGCATTATTCATGTCATCCAGAACAGAGTCAGAGAAAGAGAGAGGGGCTGGCTGTAACAAAAGTAATTAAGAAGTGTGAAAAGGCGCATTTCATTAAAGAGCCGGTGAGCGCGGCAGCCCCCGAGATGATGAAACATTTTCCCAGCAGTTAATTGAAACCACAGCGTAAACCTTTAAATTGGGGTAAGGTCAGGTGAGGGGAGGCAGGAGGAAGGTAATGTGTGAAGACTGAGTGCGTGCACTTGTACAGGTCCTGCCTCCTTTTCTCTGAGAGTGGAGGTTTAAAAAAAAAAAACCCTTCAAACTGAAAATGATTTTCCCTTTTCAGAGGTTTCCTCCAACCCGAGGAGGAAGTTGAGAGAATACAGAAACAGTTGTTTGCTGTCCTGAGAGAAACACGGCGCCTCAAATTAATTAGCCTTTACTTTTTATGCAGCATTCATCTCTTCCTCCCCCCCGACTCCGTTCTTCATCTCCTCTCTCTTGCGATCGTCTCACTTCACCGTATTGTCAGAGCGGTGTCACGATGCAGGAGAGCGCAAAGAGCCTCACATCCTCTCTGAGCATGTGTGTGTGTTTTCAATGAGCTCCGGCAGCACAAGTAAATGAGTACAAGTGCTCAGATCGCAGCAAAACCACGTCAGGAATCATTTGACCTTGACAGATGAGGAGGGACTGACAGACAGCTCAGCTTGTAAAAGGTGTTTCAGATGGGCGAAGATGACTTTATTTGTTGTCTGCAGCAAGGAAACCTAGTGTAAACTGGACTCCTTTGCACGCCTGACATACCTCAGTACTGACATAGACAGATTCAGGTTTGTACTGTATGTGGACAACAGATACACTTGTATACATTATGCAAATGGAGATATGCATGCTGTAGAGCTGCAACTATAAGTCGATTAATTGAATAGTTGATTGACAGATTAATTGATCTCTAAAATAATCATTAGTTGCAGCTGTAGTACGCAGTCATGTTCCACACTTGCACAGTTCAAAATATGATGGTGACCTCCTTAGGACCAAGGATGGAGACAACAGTATACAGTACGCAAAACGAGCGTCTAGCATTTTATTATTCTAGCGTATGTAAAGTTGTTCTGTAATCTGTAATCACAGAATTACCCTTGCTTGTAGCTCTTTGAAGCTATGCATACTTAGCCACAGGGGTGAAATCAGCTACATGTTAATATCAGCATGCTAACATACTCACAATGATGGTACAATGTTTGTCAGCTTAGCGTGTTGCTGTTAAGCTCTTAACACAAATTACAACTGAAATATCATTAATTTAGCATATTTAGCCATAAACATAAAGATTGGGCAGTTGAACAAATTAAATAAATAAGTAAAATTAATCAATTTTGGCCTGATTAAGACTCTAGATGTTAACTTGCTCATGGTAGCACGAGAGGAAAAGTTATAGGATCAGACAATCATGAATGTCCAAATTTTGTGCCAATCCATCCAGTAAATGTGAAGATATTTTATGTGATAACTGGAAACTTCGACCAAAAATACCTGTACAGCATTGTATGGAAAACCATCCAATAGTTAGTGGAAATATTTCAGTCTGGACCAAAGTGGTGGACTGACTGACCGACTGACCGACTGACCAACCAACAAACCAACAAATCAAACAGCTTTGCCATCCCTTGAGCCTCGCTGCTAGCCTGGCCAAATTAAAGATAAATTATGTGTTGTGGTGGGACGTCAATCAAAAGTATGCCCCTAACTTGCCAAATTCAGTGAACTCTTGATTGCCTTATACCTTTTACCCCCGGGCCAGCATGCTGCCCACCAGTGTATTTTCTATACGAGAAAATAATTGGAAACTTTGTGGGTGAATGCTGTGAGCTCTGGCATAGCTTATTCCCAGCGTGATGAATCTTTTTGTCAAACTGCTCATAGTTTCCAGTGAGGTAGATTGATCACAACTGCATTATGAAGTGCTAATTAGTCATATCTGACACTGAGGGCAATCTGACTAAGAAATAGAGGCCTCGCGTTTGAAAAGCCCCGGTGCTCTCTGCGAGCTTGCCCTCCTGCTCTCGCCTTTTTTCTCTTTCTACTTCGCTTACTAATTCTCATTTCTCTTGCTGGCTGCCACTTCAGTGCTCTCTCCATCCCGGAGAGATTTATTGCGCTCCCCTCGCCTCCCAGACGCACACCGGGCAATTGAGAAAACAGCAGCGTTTACCAAGACGACAACTGTGTAACATGTCTCGCTGCTTTGTCTTGCAAGCTGAGCATTTAATTCGTGGAGAGGTCTTAGCGTTGACAAACAGCACTGGTGCAAGCTGTTATGTATTGCATTGTGTAACCCTCTTTGATATCATCCCACTGGAGATCTCCATTCGTACTATAATGAACACTGACTGTTTTGCTATCGGAGTCATCTCCGTCTCTGATGCATCTCGCCTCTTGAAGTCTGAAAAGTCAGAGGCTCAATTGAATTAAGGAAAACGGAGCTACACTTTCATTGTTTGTCTCTGCTGCTGTTGTCGTCGCA
Organism: Lutjanus campechanus; assembly: GCA_027495735.1. Classification (NCBI taxonomy): domain Eukaryota; kingdom Metazoa; phylum Chordata; class Actinopteri; order Lutjaniformes; family Lutjanidae; genus Lutjanus; species Lutjanus campechanus. The sequence goes on along the minus strand of JAJHUR010116048.1, from coordinate 6,273 downwards.
CATGGAGGAGAAATATTTCACTTGATGGCTCTGTGGCATGAATCTGATTCTTCTAATCCTCCCCGCGATGTCTCGATGGCTCATAAGCCGCAGCAAGAAAAACAATTGTCTCGCCCAAAGGCATGATGAACGTCGTGCCGCAGTGAGCAAATATGTTCAAGAAGATCCATTCTTCAAGATAAAGCGTCTTTGCGTCATTAAGTGCTGCCAAGGCGGCTTCAGAGTAGCACAATTCTGACGGGAGGAAAAGTTTTGTCCTGTTCTGTGTCTACTTTACACCCCGAGTTGAAGCAGAATATCATGAATAATTTACTCTCAATCCCTGAATTCTAGGCGGCGGTCTAATGTATGTGCTCTCCGTTTTCCTGGCTGTGGAATTTAACACCCAGACAGTGAATGCTGCATCCTGGCCTTGCTGAGTTCTTGCTAGTTTGCAGCCTGTTGACCACTTCGGTGAATCACTTACCCTTTTGTTCAGGCTAAACACACCACTCAGTTGCTCTGGTTGCGTCCCTCCTTCGCCTCCTCTTCCTCACTTCCTGCCGTCACATTTCACAGCAAAGTGAGACCCCACATGACGATGCACTCTAAAAATAAACTGAAAAAAAGTTAGTGTCCATGTGGCTGACTGAATTTGAAAACACAAGTGGAGGTAATTTTGTAATGATTCAAAACAAAGACTTTTCTATTCAAATATGTGGACATTAATACAGTTGTACTTGAGAAAACACACACACAGTAAAAATAAAACAAAAATTTCAAGGCAGCTTACTTGAATAGATTTTTGAGTTTCAAACTCAACTCGGGTCCTTCAGTTTTGAAAAACCAATAACCAATAATCATGTTTCTTGAGATACTTTGCGGGGAACATGCAGTTGTTATTGCACTACACTCACGCTCACACGTGTAACCTCTTCTGCTCCGCTGGGTGTCCCCCAGCCAACAGTACTTTCTTTCAGAGGCTGTAGTGGACTCAAAGCTAGAGTGAAGATACTGGGATCCTATGAAACGCTGTAAAAAAAATAAGAAAGAGGAAAGGAAAAATATTTCAAGGCAGCTCACTGAAAGAATAGTTTGAGTTTTGACTCAAACTTTTAAGTTCTGAAAAAGTTTTACCAACTAATAGTTGAAGTATTTTCAATTTGATTTTTCCATTTAATTTTCAGGCAGCCAAAACAGCTCACTGAGAGCAATTTTTGAAATACGGGGGGGTTATGTCAAAACTTTTGAGTTTGAGTCAAAACTCAAAGATCAAGTTAAGGCAGTTGCCCTGAAATTATGAATTATCTCAACTTGTATTAACAGTGCACAGCCACTTTTCATCACAAATGTTTTCCTTGAACTATAAAAACAGAGTGTCATTGTCCCAAACACTGCATGCTGGAGGTGCATGCTTTCTTAAGAAACCCAATTTAATGAGTTGAATGAACTCTGAACAATATATTCAATCACCTCATTATTTCAAGTCAAAATAGTATGAAAAAATAGTATTTTAAGTTTAATTAACTTAAATAAATAAAACTTGTGTATTTACGTTGATTCCACTAAATTCCTGTATTATTTTTTACAGTGTAGCTACCTTATGAACGTCTGCACCAGGGCACACAGAGATGGACTGTCACAAACAAAAAGCATGCACATAAACATATAACAGTTGTACAGACACATGCTTGTGGACTTTCACACATACTTTCTCACTTTCTGCTATCTTAACACATAGCGTCCACTCCGTACAGGGTTGGATCCAGACTGTCTGGCACCTCAGATCACTCTCCTTCTCCCTGTGGCCTCAGTCATTACATTTCCCTCAGAATTACACCTTCCTTATGCCAAATATACAGTGTGTTGCATCGCCTGTGTTGTGTTTTTTTTTTTCTTTTGGTTTCTTACTGGATGCCATCACGTCCAGAGGGGAGTGTATCCTCCTCTAAGAAAAGGAGGCCAGTGTCTCACGAGGTGTGAAGACTGATTAATTGGTTTTATATTTCTGTTCCGTTTCAGCTGTAACCTTCAAATGGAGAGGCAAAGCTGAATGGGATACAAATAAACAAAAACCAAACAGAGATATTGTATCTCAGGAGACGTCCTAGTTAAATAAAGGATAAATAAATATAAACAAAAACCTAGAACCAAAACATCAGACGTCATCATGCTCCTCTGGAATTTTTCACCCCAAACAGTTTTAGAAGCAATTACAGTTTCCTGCACAACAACTTTACACAGAGATGCACCAAGTGGCGGCAATAGATAATTGATGCCTGTTGAGTCAAGTCACAGATGTTACACTTAACTTAATGCATCCTGGGCAGATCTGATATTGATGAGTCAAGTGTAAATGCAGCCATGAAGCGTTCAAGACAGACTCAGATTAACTTGCAGAGATGAATTCAAGCCAGATGTTAAAAAGATGTGAATTCATCCATCGTTTCAGGTTGCATGATTAATCTGAACTCTGTCCAACTGTAAACCACTATGAAATTAAACAGAAATTAGACCTCTTCTCCCTATCACAATAAAACTGCCAGAAGAACCCAGCTCCAGCGATTTTGAAATTTTCCATACAGAAGCATGTGTAGTGTTAATCTAATCCTTGATCAATGCTGCCATTGAATGAGACAGCACAATGACTTACGTGGGTGAGTGAGCGTCCAAACTTTTGCTCTAATCATCACCCATCCATGCGTTTGCATTCATTGGTGGTTAGTTGGTAGTTATACAGCAAAACTGTATTTTACGACTTTTTACATTTTATGGCAGTTACCAAACAGCTCCAGGTGCCACCAGCCTCAGGACTGGAGAAAGCCCAACCCAGACATGTAAGAAGAAGAAGAAGAATCACCTTCATTGGTCACTTACAGAATCATACATAATACAACGCATAGTGAAATTCAATCTCTGCATTTTAACACATCCCGAAGGAGCAGTGAGCAGCTGTTTGCAGCACCTGGAGAGCAAATTGAGGTTAGGTATCTTGCCCAAGGATAATTTGAGATGTAGGCTGGGAGAAGTTTCTTTATTGTTTTATTTATTTGCATCAAATGGTGAGAAAAGCAAGTTGAGTCAATCAAATCATACAAAGGACACATTCTACAGAATCAGGTGTTGTGTTAAAACACCAGGTATCTCTTTCATTTTTAATGGGAGTAGTGCATTCAGGCTGTGGAGGTGGGGGCTGCAGGGGATGCTGAAAAAAGAAACAAAATGCCGTGATGTGCAGTGGAAAACTTGTCAGCTTTTGGAGAATCGCAACCCAGTATCACACAACAGTGACCAATTACATAAGCTGGCAATCTCCACAGTCAGCAAGTATCAAGTATCTCTGAAACTGGGCGCTGTCCAGGTAGATATCATGAACTAAACAATGATACTCTCCCAGTTGTGTCCTCGCTTGGTTTACATCTTCTACAACTTCTATGTGTGAGTTTGGCTGCAGTTTATGCTGCAAAATAGTGATACTGAGACTGTGTGTCTCAAGTGAGAGAGAGAGAGAGAGAGAGAGACAGAGAGAGAGAGAGACAGAGAGAATGCAGCTGTGGTCATGCAAGGTAGAGACTGAATCAGAGGAGGGACTGCTGGTAGCAAGACAGCTGCAGAATCAAAGAAATAATATGTCATTTCCTGTTTGTTTTACAGCAGTTAATGTTCTAAGCACAAATAAACCCCTCACGCTGCCACACAACCCTGTGGCTAATCACCACAACAAAGCAGGACACTGAGGCTGTGACAGAAACACAGGTACTGTGTGTGGAACCGTTTGCATCCAGATATCATTTGGATGCAAGACGCGTTCACTGTCATTTAAAGTAACCAGACCTAATTGTCTGTTTTATGGATTTTGGGAACACGGCATGGAGACAGATATATGCATGTATTTGTTTGAAAAGTATAACAATGTGAGTTTATATTGCGTTCCAGTGTGTTAAAAGCTCACTCCAGCTGCTAAATGTCCCACTCACCCCTCCCTTCCCATCTCACCTGAGATTAAAACTGAATCCCGCTCTGCCACACCAGCTGTTGGGAGTGCCACTGAGCCCGCTCAGCTGGCCGCAACCGGCCTGACGCTCCTCACATGCCAATCACTTTCCCTCCTTTGTTGTTGATAATAAAAACTAAGCACAACACAGAAAAAGGGGCTAATTATGTGAATAGCCAGCGGCGTGCAGCTGACATTTCAGCTACTGCAACCCCCCACCCACCCACCCACCTCCCTCCAACTCCCCACCGTCCTCTCATGAGCTGTTTCACACAGGCAGTGATGAAAAGGAGTGATAATAAGGCAAGGAGGAGTAAAAAAAACAAATGAGGGGAGCGAGAGGTTTATTTAAGTGGGACCACCTTGTGTTTTGTTGGAAATACAAAGAGGTTTGCATAATAATGCTATTCCTAGGAGGTCTGGTGGAGAGTGGCTGCTCCACACATCATTAGTGGAACGAAGTCCTTGCAGATTAGCATGTGTGTTTGTGTGTGCGTTGATGCATGGCAGCATTTATCCACCTGTGTTTGGCGAAGGATGGTGGGGCGCCGCTAATTCCCCTGCACTTCCTCTGTGGCAGTGCATAAACTTAACAGCACTTCCACCCACCACCACAGCAGTGATCAACTGTTTCTCAACTTGTTAAAACTTTCCTTACCCCCCCTAAAAACTCAGCATTCCTCCTCCTACGATGCTCCGTGGGATCCTAAAAAGTGCCCGGGAATCCACAGTAGCCAGCAACATCAGCCTCTTTAAATCATCAACCATGTCACTCGCCTCCCCCATCTCCCCCAAAACCTGAGCAGTCGGAGCAAAGTGATAATTATGAGACGAGAACAATTCCAGGGAAGTAGGAGGCAGCCGCGGTGAGGTTTACTTGCCAATTGGAGCCTTTGTTTGGCCCTGTTCGAGGCACAACAGCGCTGCTTCCTGTTTCTGCGAGAGACGCTTTAATCTAATTAAAAGCAGATTAATGGCGCGCTGACTGGCATCACTGCAGCTACAACAGAGGCTTAGTGAAGGGAAAAAAAAAACACTCCAGAATTTGCCACTGTCCTGTTACTGGTAAACAGTAAATGAAATATTGGTCGTAAACAGTCTAGACTGTTGTAAACAGGAGCGCCTAAATACACCCTAAGGACCGCTGTCCTTGTATACAATCGAAGGAGAGGGTCAGAGGGAGCAGAGAGGAGTTCAGCACTGGCACGCATCCAATCAAACTCTCCCTCTATTGAGGTTTTACTCTGAGCATAAAATCAGTCAGAGTCACACTGTGTATCAGGCCAGCATGATGCTTTAAAACAGCAATATGTAACAATTGCACATACAAAAATGAGTACTTCAGACTATATATTAAAGAAGTTGAATCTCTCAATACACTATGGTTGAAGCAAGTTGTTTCTGCCTGCCCCCTCCTCTCTAAACCAAGGAAGCTCAAGCAGGCTGCAGGAATACTGCAGGGGTGCAAGACAAACGCAATCTTGTAATTTCACCATAAGAAGCAAGGATGAGTCCTGCACTGTAACATGATCATTTGTTTATAACTGTCAATTGTCTGTCGATGTAAATCTATGTCTGTTATCCGGAAAACAGTTCAGTGACTGCCTGCCTTCTGTCTGCCAGACTCCATTAATATATTTGCTCAATTGAACTGTTATAAACATGTACATTTGACGAACTTTCGGCATTAATTTGAACTCTACAGGCAACAGGCAAAACAAATAGAAATTTCAAAGGAGGAAACTGCAGCTGTAGCTTTGTCAGAGAAGCAGGTATTTTAACTCAGTTTCCTTAATCTCGCAGATCATGGTCATTTTACGATAAATTACAGTAAATGTATTACAGATTTCTCCTGTAAATTATGTTGTAGGGATTTGACATCCTCTGCAACATAAAATTTGTGCACTCCTTGCATGCAAATTAAGCAGAAGAGTGAAAAAGGCCAAGGTCTCAGTGCTTTAACAATATTCCTGTGACTATACAACAGTCATGAAAGAGACGAGTAGAGGTATAACCAGGCTAAGGAGAAAGATGTAAGCTTGTATTTATGAAAGGGAGCTAGAAGAGTGAGTGGGAAGAGGACGACATGAAATGCTTTCTCGGCGTTGAGTTTTTCAGCATCCACATCCAATCTGTTTGACTGGTCTATAATCACGAGTATTTTGGATTTTAATGTGCGTTTGATTTGACGATGGGTTCATTTAAGCCGGCGGGGGCAACTCATCTCATCCTCACTGCCTTTCATTTGACTCTTATAAGCACACGCACAGACACACACACACACACACACACACACACAC
>JAJHUR010116047.1:678-13351 GCA_027495735.1 Lutjanus campechanus | reverse complement strand
GGAAAATAAACTGACAGGGTAGCTCCCTTGATAAGGGAACCTATACAGTAATAATAATAGAATTTGATTTATTAATAATAGTAACCATGACAGTACTTGTGTTATATACTGCCTGTAATATGTCTGGGCTCATACCGACAGGATGCGGTCTCCCTTTCGTAGCTCCCCACAGAGATCAGCTGGCCCTCCAGCAAGAATGAAGGAGATGAAGATTCCCTCTCCATCCTCCCCTCCGACTATGTTAAAACCGAGACCTGTAGACCCCCGCTGGAGCACCACCCGCCTGGGTTCCCTGGAAGAAACACAAATTGAACACACACACACTGGGTTAGGGGAAAAGATGGTGAAGGTATCCCACTTTTTAACACAAATTAGTACATAATTATGTCTTGTTTTTATCAGTTTTGTAGGCATCGTAAAGGACCAGCGTGTAGGATTTAGTGTCATCTAGGGGTGAGCCTGCGGTTTGCAAACACATCCCACCCTTTTCTAAGGGTATAGGCAAACCTACAGTGGCCACAAAACTTGCGCAAAATGCAAAAGTCTGGATCTAAAGCCAGTATCTGGTCGTCTGTTCTGGATTATTGTAGAAAGGTGGCAGTTTTTTAACATAGTGGCCAACATGGAGGACCCGAACCTAGTGTAGATATAAACAGCTCATTCTAAAGTTACGAAAACACAACCATTCTAACTTCCAGATGATTAAACACAAATGAAATCATACTTTATACCATCTCTGCCATATTCTGCCAATAAATCCCCCATAAATCTCACTTAACTAACAACTTGCTTTTTTGCTGTTTAAAGTTCAACTTTAAGACGCTGTTTAGCTGTAACACCTGTTTAACAACTGTCTAAGAATAAGTGACAAGGAAGGCACTAGATGACAAGAGGAAGAGAGGATATAATTGAGTATTTCACACCCATAGCATAACTATAACTAATAAAGCAGGTTAGAAAAAAGTAAAGTGCCGAGGAGCGGGACATTTACATCTCTTATGTCTGACCTGTAAAGTTGGGAATTTGAATTTGTAAAACAAAGCACCTTTTAATATTTTTACTCCACTTTATTATGTACAAAAGTGCACGAAAAAAATGCACATTTGTAATCCTAGATAGTAGCTTTTTAAAAAATGTTGATTTAACATATTTTTTCATTCAGTATGACTTTCCTAAATTGCTCCTGCTTAAACAGCCAAGAAATTAAACTTTTTTAAAATAATACATTTCTGTGCTTAGCAACATTTATAAGTACTGAATGGGATAATCACAAAATAACAATTCCATACTTTTTTATTTCATATTTTCAAATGATCAAAGGGCTGGACTAACTGGACCAATGAGCCACCGGTTGAACTGGTCCGCTGTAGCGAGTATCTTCTAAAAGTACATTTCAGTGGAATGATAAGTTTTTAGTTTTCAGGATCATTCACAACAATGACCAGCAGATGTCAGTATCGCACTGTCTCTGTTTTGTTGCACCACCACAGTTAGTTTCTCTGTTCTAAACACACACTTCTGACTCAGTTTATACAGATACATGGTTTGATTCTTTTGCATAACTTGAACATCTTTAGACAGCAGGAGTAAACAAGAGTACACGCAGAAAGTCCAAGATGACACAGGCAGAACATGTTTGAGACAGAACTGAAAGCAGGTGTGTCTTATTGGGAGGAAACCAGTTGACCATCACGTCATCCTCATGAAAAAATTATGAAACAAACATGATTAGTGCAGAAACAATTCCAAGAATCCGAGAGCTGAATTCTTATTAGAGTGTTTATGACTATACTCAGCCAGCCCATACACTGGGGGAAGGAAGGGGCATTACATCACTAAAGAACACTCTATTCTCTGCTTGGTGCCAGACTTTGGTGCCAGTTCTTATTGAAGCCTATGGGAGAAGCACATTAAAATCCTGAGATATTGGCCCAGTCCCAATGTCCACCCTCACACACACTCACAGACTCTGAGGCGCATTTCCGGAAAATCTGCAAGGGCTTAGGGCTGTCCCAGTGTCAAAACAGTAAGTCCATGAAAGGTTCTCTCACAAACTTTTGGAACCCCTTATGCACACTTATCCTAAGACCGCATATCTGCAGACTGTGACTGAGGGAATTATGCACAGTTCATAGCGCTGTAACATTAAACACGAGGAAAGCCTTGAAACTGTTGAACAAACATGGTAGGAGCAACTACAACTGTACAAAAAAAACCCCAAAGGTTACATGTAGGCGGACGGTGCTGCTTTGACAAAAATTTGTAAATTGATTATTTGAGTGTTTTACATGGTTGACCAGGATTAAAACATTTCAGGACTGAGAAAAATAAATCAGGCAATCAAAATAATTCAGGCATAAAATGACATAAAATCTCATTAAATAAAGATAAATACTACGAATAAAACACATGTTGGCAATAAAACGTGAGAAAGGCTGACATACATTCAAGGTGTTATTGATATATTTGTTGCAAACGGTGCTACAATGTTCATACTTGTTCTGGCAATAAAAGTATCAATCAATCAATATGTCACAGTCCTTGCAGCCTCTCACACTCGAACACTGCCAGTCAACTAAAGTCCATCAGAGTTCAGGGCTTAAAGCTTTAGGAGGGACACTGGGATGTACTTTGTATGACCTCTGATGAAGAAATGCCTCTTAAAAATGAAAGAACGCACGTCAGAGAATAACAAACTGTACTGACTGATTTTTGCTTATTTGCTTTTGCTCTGCAAAAAGCATGATTGATATCACATCTCCCGTAAGCTTCAATACAACTGGCACCAAAGAGATATTGATCGAAAAGAACTTTTAATTTCAATAATCAAAATCTGAGGCAAAATTGGCAGTTCTCACAGTAGTTTTTTTTTCTCTCTCTACCCCCGCCTACTTGTGGTGCTCAATGCGTGTCCAGAGAAAAAAAAAACTACACTTACAAGACGACATCGTGTAGCTCACCAGCCTTTATATAACACTTATATACACCATATAGACAATGTTTATGGTTTTTTAGGGCATAAAACCAATGATATGTTGTTCTTTACAAATAAAGACTCGATGGTCTAACAGTTTCGTAGGCGTCAGTGCAAAAAAAAAAGTTCAAATCAAAAGATTACTTTAAATTAAAAGTCAAATTGAATCCTAGATTTGGAGAATTGCGACACCCAACAGTGTCATTAAAATTCAGCGTTTCAGTTACATTCATTAAGGCGGGCTGGTGATTCAGTTTTTAATGCCACAGCAGTGTTGAGCTGCACGCAGGGTGGTACAGTATGCAGATATTAAATTTAGAAAAATGCGAGGACTGGTAATCAGTTTCCACAGATAGAGATTTTGGCGTCTATCGGGAGAGAGAGAAAAAAAAAGGTTAAACCGGTGCATCCGTCCCTCCTATGACGCGAATTAATAAATGACCACATCTTTCACTTGAAATCACCCACTTACAGAGAAAGCAGATGTTCTTAAAACTGTGCACACTCAGTGGACATTTATTAATACCCATAATCCTCTATGTGCATGAGAAACTAATCAGGGAATGAAAGAGATGAAAGAGAGAACAAAGGAGAGATGCAAACACAGACGTCAAAATGACCACTCTGCAGTCAGTCTGAGGCTTATCAGATTTATTAGAATCAAAGCGCTCTGATTGGCCTGGAGGGTTATGACGAAATGAGTCATATTCTGGTAACCAAGGTGACGCCAGTTGAGTGACGAGGGCTGTGATAGGCTGTAATCCGTCCATTAAAATGGATTAAAGACAGTAGAGCAGCACTGAGAGTGTATCTGCGTGTGTGTGTGTGTGTGCGTGCGTGTGTGTGTACATATGTGACCTGAGTTTACATGCCAGACAAAATTCCCACTGCCATCTGCCTTTTTCTGCCAAACACACACTCTCTCTCACACACACACACACACAGCAGGGTGAGCAGGCGGGGACAGAGGTCATTTAGTGTATTTTAGGCTCTCTAGGAGTCCCAATCTGGTGTTGTGGACCTCTTCGAGGGCCACTTAGACATCAGAGGGGGACATGAGACAAGTAATAAAGGAGAAGAGAAAGAAGAGGAGAAGACTGACATTTGACCAAGTAGGTTGTTTGATTTACAGTCATTTTTTTAGCTAGTAAAGCTAAAGGAAGGTGCAGGAAAAGATGTTAATATCTTCCAAGTCAGTTTCTCCTGCCTTGTCTTTCTGTCCGAGTCTTTCTTTTCTGTTTTGTGTGACTTGTCCTGCTCCAGGTCTCCATAGTAGAAGAGGAGGTCGTATGGCTCAGGTCTCACTGGTGACACAAGCTTTTCAATGTCCTCCTGAATCCACAGTCTTTACATATATATTATGAGTTAAAGTATCAGAAATTGTGTCATCACGATACGTGATCAAGGTTCCAACAGTGGGTGTTGTACACTGTATGGACTGTAAAGCCGTGCCTTCGATGGAGTTTCTTTGGTTTTCTTTGCAATAAGAAGTGACAGACATGCATGACATTGTTCAACAAATAAAGATGTGTTACTGACTTAATCAGCCTGAAAAGCTGATGTTTTTGCATGTACAGTAGATTTGGATGTCCAGGAAAATATTAGCAATTGCATTAACCCATGGGGGAATCTAACTAAATTCAATAAAAGACCAATTGCAGAAAATAAATTTCCTGTTCAGTCATACAATGAAAACAATAAGAGGACGCCATTAATGAAATGTGATACTTAAATCCATATTAGCCCAATTAAACTACCATTTTCAAAACCACACTACAATGTCTCATATTTATTTTCTGTCTCCATCTAATAATCTCTCTAACCCCAGTATTGGATGTTTTCTGTAAATAAGTATAATATTCAAACCTGAGCCATTTTATAATGCAACATATTACATAAGTCTAAATGGAAATATTATACAGATATAGATAGATAGATAGATAGATAGATAGATAGATAGATAGATAGATAGATAGATAGATAGATAGATATGCAAAGTTTGGTGTTTTAATCTGAGTCTTCGTTTACACAGCACATTATAACTATATGAACTTTATCCAGTTATAAAGACACATAGAGAACTGTTCTAACATATCATAACAGATAATAGGATTCTGAAACGGAATAATGCCTTATAAACATCAATAATACACTCATAGAATGACTGTGAGAATTTAAGTGAAGTGACAGCACTGTATAAGGTTATTAGCAATTGTATTATGTTATAAGACCTTTTTCTGTTTCAGAATATATACTTCAACCTACTGTAACATATTTTCTTATCTTTGAAAAGTATGGGTGGAGTTCAAAAAAATAATTGTGTACTTCATTTTACTAACAAAATACTGTTTTGTTTTTTTTCTGTCATAACTTTTTAAGTAGAAAAGCCTAACCAGAGACAGGGGTTGAAAATTAGCCTTGGCTAGAAACCCTACATGTAACACATCTCTTATCTTGTTATTACAACCTGTAATAACAAAATACAGATTTCTTGCACTATCACTGACAAATAAACTAATAAATAAATAATTAGAATTAATAAAAATTACATAACGAATATGTCTGATTGTGCAACATGATTTGGTCAGTTACAGTTGGGGTGGGATTTAGCAGAACAATTAGAGAAACTCATTATAATGTACATGTTTGTGTGTGCTGGTCTCACCTGGGGACGTCGTCGTCGCCGGTCATGGCCCTTGGCAGCGGTGAGTATCTGGGCGTGGTCAATGGGGCGGGGCTTACAGACTGGCTGCCGCTCAGGTAGGGGCTTATATGGTTGTCTTGATGTGGGGAGTACGCTGGAGGAACACACACACTTTTATTTTATTTTTATTTTACAAATTATCACAAATAAAACCACATTTCACTTCTGTATTTTCAAAAACTTAACGTGTACTTTTGTATACTTGTAGCATGAGTTCTAATTTGAAACATCAACATTAAACAGTACATTTATTGTCTAATCAATCACAGTTCAGACTGGATCTTCAGTCAGTCAGTGAAACTGTGGATGTACTTTATATAATTAGAGATATGGTGAGAGACGGTGGTGTGATATATGCTGTTTGGTAACGTGTTAGATTCAGAGCGGTGATAAACGACATGTTGTTTGATAATATGCTGATTTGGAGAGGCGTCAAGTGGCTGTAATCCAGTGGACCAAATTTACCCAGTCTGATAATCAGACTGTTATATAACACATTTAAAACTGTCTGCTTGATGTCGTCTTTATATCTTTTAAACCACAAACACAATGTTTCTAACCAACTTGAACTGGTTTGAAATAACTGGAAGTACTTGATATTATTACAGCCGGCACTGTATCAGCACATAATCGTCAGGGTCATCTAGCAGATTATTTATTTATTTATTTCACAGGTTTCAGGCTGCGGGGTTTGTACTGTCAACCACTAGAAAAGATTTGTTGAGTAATACATTTTAATGGCTCTATACGATGAGAACAAACAGAATAGTCCCCTGTGGTATTCAGCACTGATGTTGAAATCTACGGCACTTCACTGAGGGTTATAAATGCTATTATGTCTAGGATGTCATAGTAGGAACTTTTACCCTTAACAACAATATTACTTCAGCTGAGTTTTGTGATGTTTACATCTGATTCAGCCATGAATTGCTCCTCCTCACCAGTGGGGTGTCTGTTTATCACCACTGGCAATGGCACGGTCATTTGAAAGCAAAGCTAATTACTAAAAATTCTCCATGTCCCTCATTACTTGTACCTTCAACTTCCTTCCCTCTCCTAGTCTTGCTTGTTTGTCCTCACTTTGGTATAACAAGATTATTGCCATATATCTTTTATTTTCATGTCATGCACACGAAGCCAAAAATAATTCATTATGACTGGAGGACTTTTTTTTAAATCAAAAAGTGCATTCTTTACATCCCTATAAAAATAAACTATGTAATATATTTATGTATATTGAAACATGCTAAGTTGAAATACTGGCCTCTCCAACCACAATGCTACAGCCAGTATGTTCTCCTTTGAAATTTCCGGTTGAGTGGTGGAGTGATTCTGCACACTGCTTGTTTCACTTTTATTCACTTTAAATGGAGCTAAAATTAATACTGAATGTCGATAAATGAGTGAAATGTCTGTTGATGAGTCATTAATAATGTTTCAGTAGGAGAAGATGTTTAGAACTGTTAAACTGAGCAATATGTTAATGCAATCTCGAAAATATACGCCTTTAAGTTCTGTTTATACTCCATGCTGCAGTCTTCTTGAAGGTCAGTGTCCCTGCAACCTGCAGGCAACCTTAGACGTCTTAAGAGTCTTAGATTGAGGAGGCGGAAGGAAGCAACTCACTCCAATATTTTGCATTTGGACTGCAGTGCCTATTTTTGAATGTTGGGGAGTTAAATATTACATCTTTAATTCTCAATCTTACTAAGCTCACACAACAAACAATGTCTCAGGAGTGGCATTAAACCTACCAGTGTGTAGGACTGATGTAATGTTCCTGAATGTAACTGTGCACATAAAGATCTTTGTCTTTTGCTTAAATTAGACTTCACATTAAGGTTCTACAGTATAGCTATTCCTTATGAGAGAGAAAGTTGGTAATTTTTGTTTATACCATATCTCAACAGACCATTTTTCTCAATATATGTGTAAGATTTGCTTCAAAATCTCCAGAATATCACAAAGAAATCACAAAGAATTGTTCAATCAAAATAGTAAAACTGATGAGCTACATTAATATGTTTGTTAAAATCTAACAGCTACTGAGCATGTTGCTTTGATATGTTGCTTGTAATGAAAGCGGTCTGGGAATTGAAGCAAACCGTGCTGTCGCAGTGTTCTAGTAAGAGTCTCTGCAAAAAGCCTAATATCAGATGGGTGCTTTTTTTTATAAACCCACTCAAAGCAAAAATCTCCACCAACAGCTTTGTTCCTTGCTGTTCGTTATAGTTCAACACCATCTGGACCTAAAATACTTCAGCCTCTTGGCTGCAGTGATGTGTGCTACATTTACCAGAGCACAGTTTCACTGCAACTTGTGTCTGATGTCGAGAATAAAAGAAATGAACCATGAGCAAAATGACTATGTTACATGCAAAAATGACAATATTCTGAATTTTGTACAGGTCGTGTAGCAGTATATTGCACGGAGACATTCCAAATTCCATTTTCCAATCAAGATTTGACAGATATGCCGATATTATAGAGGTTTTTGGAGCATTCCTTGGACATTCCTTGTATATAGTGCATCACAATGATTTACAGTCAGCTCTGTGCGTTGTAAACAAAACAACTGGCCGATAGTTTGCAAAGCTGGGGCTGAAATGCACGCACAAAAGAAAAGCCCACATTTCTGTTTGGATGCAGAAACACACCTACTGTTAAATAGTATGAAAAACTTGGATATCATCAGGTTTTTGGATCTGCTTTGCTATGTTTCGGATATGATATATGATATAAGCTGCAGGATGAACGTCATTATGTTAATCTGAGCATGCATGGCTGCAGGAACATTAGCAGAAAATTCATTTCCATTAGCATGTACCACGCAACAGCTTAGCCGGTTGACTTTTTTTGGAATCAGGGCAAAAAAAGCTGAATATTTTGTGCATGTAAACGTAATCATCGTTGCATTACGGGTTTAAGTCTCCGATGAATGCGTACTTACAATTAGTGACGTCGGGTGGAGGGAAGTTGTCATTGATAAAAAGGGAGGTGTGTTTGGCCACACGGAGGTAAACGACGTCAGGAGTCGACTTTAGTGCGGCCACTGCCTCCTCATGAGTTACCTCCTCCAAACAGGAGGCGTTCACCTGCAGACACATGCGGACATAACACTCTATTATCATGTACAGGCATGAATAGACACACAGACATGACTGTGTCCACTGTAACACCACACTAAACTGCTCTATGTGGCTGTGGGTCCATGGACTGTGCAAGCATATTAAGATATAGTGATGGATGTTAACTGAATAGAGAAGTTGTATTTATTTTTATCCTGAATGGTGTGCTGCTGCATTAAATCACCTTTAATGAGCCTGGATGAAGAGCAGAGGAGTAAAAATCTGATACAATCATACCCTTTGCACACTGCCCTTCTCTAATACACCTACTTCCAGTCTTTGAATATAACATATCCAGTAGGTAATATGTAAGAATTTAATAAAGGGGGTAATGGAGAGCCTTGTTTCTGCTCAGTTCTCAGGTTAATGCACGAGTCATCCTAAATTTGGTAACATTACTGTGAAGTAATTACATTTCTGGTTTTATTAAGTGCAAATCATTCCAGAGTTGGTGTTACTAAGGGATATTTATGACATGTAAATTCAATATAGAGCTTCAAAGCTATTAATAATGTGAAGGGATATTCATTTCATAAGGGTCCAGTAAACTTGAATTAATTTTCTAATCTGAAAGTTGTTCAAGCAAATTTCTTCTGTGTTGCATTTCGTTTGATTTTTTTTTTTTCTTGGAAACTTCTCTTAGGAAACAAATTGTGTCGTTATGAGAGCCAATAAAACTTTGCTTTGATGACATCTGAAATCTACCGTACATATTAGACTAGAACATTTGCATGGCGAGATGAGGAACGAAGAAGAGAGAAGAGTGTCAAAGAATTCAAAAGAATAAAAAGGAGTTTCTTACAGCTACGAGCTTGTCCCCTATCTGTAGCCGTCCGTCTTTGTGTGCAGCCCCTCCCTCGATGATCTTAGTCACGTAGATGCTGTTGTCGCCCGGGACATGTTGGTTTCCAACTCCACCTGCTATACTGAATCCTAAACCTGAGAGAAAACACCAACAGCTCATATTTCTGGATTTCCAGAGGATCTTTTTAATGTTATATTTGTTTAATTTACATTTTCTATTTGCTGCAGTGCTGCAGTTTCTCACTTCAGTGCCTTTTTATCACTTCTGACAGTTGATACAAAACAATTATAGGGTAGTAATCAAAAGAGAAATGAAACCCTCTGATATATTTCAGATTTCAATCATTTTAATTGCTCTATTAATCTTTTATTTCCCCTGCTCAATCATTGCGGTGTCTTTGCACTTGAAATCAGAAAATTATGCCTCATCATACTTTCTCACTTTCAGGCTCCAGCTCATGTCTATTTTTATATTTCCTTATCGTGCAGTCAGTAAGTAATAACATAGAAAAAGCATGTCAACACTCAAAATTACTCTGTTTTACTACTTATGAATTCCACTCTATGTTCTGTTTACATTTTGCAGTATTTTTTCACCTTTGGGTCCTTTGACCAGCTTGATATCCATGATTCTCTCAGTGAGGCTCCTCCTGCGTCGTATACAAAGTCTGACCAGACCTCCCGCCTCCTTCAGTGCCTCCACAGCCCCGCTGTGGGTCACCTCCCTGACGTCTGCCTCGTTCACCCGGACTATACAGTCATTCACCCTGCACGGCAAAGTCACATACAGGAAAGAAGTCAGTGATAGTAAACACACAAATCATCTCCCAAACTGAAATGTCTGAAACTAGAAGTCCAGTTAGGAGAAAGAAATGTAGACACAAGCTGCTCTCAACACCTTTCGGTTGCTTGGCTTCTTCCCTTCTTAATGTTGAGTTATGCTGGAGTCTTTTATAAGAAATTCCTGCTTCAGTCACAGAGCTGGAGGAGCTCACAGCGCCATGTTCAGGGGCACCTCAGCAGAGATACATTTACTTTCCCTTTTAAATGTCTTGATACGCTCCTTCTGAAGAACTCTTTAAAAATGTGGACTGCGTTTATTGGATTTCAGGTGTATGGTTAACTACTGCATTGCCCTCTAACTTCAGTAATAGACTGTATTTATGTCACCAGGTCGATCACTGCATCACTGCTTCTGACCAACAAAGAAGTGAAACAACTCAAACAAATGTGACACTTCATGCTTGAACTGTTTTGCTGTATTTTTAAGGTGGAAACGTTTGGGATTGCAGCTTTAAAAATGACCTGATGAATCCTGCGCTGCCGGATTTGGATAATATATATATCATAAAATGTTATTTTCACAGGTCAGCTGGGACCAGTAAAGCTGCATTCACATTGTGAAGAAAAAATCTGTTCACACAGTCACTGTGAGGATTTGCCTCCCATCTGGTGACATCTGTTGTCTAACTACTTTATCTGCACAGATTTGTCTTGTTTTTTTTCAGTCTGCTTTGTTACTTGTTCTTCATAGGCTGCAACTTTAAAGAATTTTAACAATTTTAACAAGGAAAAGAGTATGTATCACACTAGTAGTAGCATCATTACACTGGCTGCCTGTAACACTAAGGAAGGATTTTAAAATTCTTTTACTTGTTTTTCTATATGGTTCATACCTTTTCATTTGCCTATTATTATCTTTATTATTGTTATTTTTATTGTTGTTGTTTGTCTCCTGGGGAAAAAAAGGTTAGAATTACAAATACGTCAGAGTAAGTGTTGAGGTTATATACGTTAAGTCAAGAGTTTCATCGTGTTTTTTTTTTTCTTTTTTGCTCATCCTCGTGATTCTTTGATCACATGCCTACATAAAGATGCATGCATGTTCGTTGGCACACCCAGAACAGTATGTCCTAAAAGAACGTACCGTACAAGCGAGTGGCATTCGATGACTCAGCCCCCACAATGTGTGAGTGAGTGTGTGTTTGCGTGCATATGTGTGTGTGTGTGTGTGTGTGTACGCGCGTGTGTGTACCTGAGTCGTCCATTCTGGGCTGCGGCCCCTCCAGGTATAATCTTGGTGATGAAGATAGAGGGGTCTTCTCCAATGTGAGGGTTATCGGTCCCTCCTGCGATACTGAACCCCAGACCTGAGTTACCCTGCACATACACACAGACGCAGAGTGTTCAGAACAAATGGAAAAAAATAAAAAATAAACACCATCTGAACATACATGTTAGTTTTAAAATGTTGCTTCTGATGCTAGAAGCTTAGATGATCTGTGATAAATGACAGAGTTAATTTTATAAAAATGTTGCTCCATTTATCTGCCACCAAAGCATCATCTCTCCATCTAGACTGAATACTTTTAAAAATATATATTAAACTGCTGCATAAACCACCTTCAGTTTCAAACTTAAGTTTGTCTTCAAGCAAAGTACTTCCCTACACTAAGGGCTTCACTTAGAAGTGTAGCATAAAGTCTCTTAGAATGTCTCTTTGACTAAGCCTTTACATTAAAGTTGTATCCAAAATCATTCGCTTATTCACTTTTGCCTACTCACTATCTAGGGACTCCTACAGTATATAGAGGACTACAGCGTATGGTGAGCTCACTATATAGTGAAGAGAAAACACTCGGGCACTACTCTCTGTGCCATGAATTACGTCATTGTTTTTCTTTCAGCATCATACATGACAGTATACATAGTCACCATTAGTTAAACAATTTTTGCAATGCACTGTGGGATATTTTGAGTCCACTATAGGGTATAATAATTCTCACTATACATTTGGACTACGCTACAAAATGGCAAACTCACTACGTAGTGGACTATGTAGTGTGTAGTGAGTGATTTCGGACACGGTCTAAGGCCTCCGCAGCAGTTAGGGTCATAATACAGGACATGTGCACTTTAGTTTCCATGGTTACGCGTCATGCAGCATCATTCTTTAATGTTGCAGTACTAGACAGCATTACTGTCAATTGTTATCCAGCTTAGCTGACACGTGCAGTTAACCTAAGTTTGCTCGCTTCTCCAAAATGATCAGCAAAGATTTAA
>JAJHUR010116045.1:0-13335 GCA_027495735.1 Lutjanus campechanus | reverse complement strand
TTTTTTTTCCTCCAAGAAATGCGTCATTCCAAATCCCAAAGCATCTCCGAGATAACGGATGGCTTCGCGGGGCTCCCCCGGCTTCCGGAGACACTTGGAGTTAGAAAAAACAAAACAAAACAATTACAGCCATATTGAGTTGGGACCACAGAACGACAAACCGCAACCGAGAAGACCCTCACAAAACAAGAAATTTCATTTATTTAATGAGCAATCTGTTGTGTTGAGGGAAGGGGTGTGAATGTTATTAGGGGGCTCTGCCAAGTTGTGACATGGAACTGAAAATAATGGCCAGATGGGAGCTCGATAATGCAAGCAGCATATTCAATCTGCAAAGATATGAGGTCTTAAGAGCTATTTCCAGATGAAGGCAATCTATCAGCAGCCTGGTGTCGGTATTATTATTATTACTGCTCTGTTATTAAGTCAACTTCCGTCACGGCAGCCACACTCATAAGGAGATGGTAAACTAGACGGTACCAGGTAAAACCCTGATCCGTCTCCACATGCAGCTCACTCTGTGCTGACTCATTAGCATCGAGCAGATCCTGCAGGTTTTTTCAGCGGCGCTCTCAAAGCTGTGAACATCCAGCTTTCATCGTCCAGAGGTCTTCAACAGGGTTCAGATCTGGACTAAACACAGACTGGATGCTGGGACATTTTCAGATGTGACATATTATCCTGTGAGCCTTTGCTGAATAAAGGAAAAATGTTCATCGGTGATTAAAACTTAAATAAATAGTTTAATCTTTACCAGAGCTTCAGCCTCAGTTTATTGAAATTACGTCAGACAGGCTGCAGCTTCTGTGACACTCAACAGCAGCTTCACTTTACTGAACTGAAAAAGCTCACATCCTGTGGTTCATGGAAGCGACGCGGCGCCTCGAATTCGAGCAGCTCAGGTGATTTTTTGGTTCCTTTGATAAATCTGAGAAAATATGGCAGACCTTTGAATTACGCCTCCGCTCGTGTCTAAACTCTGCCAACCAAAATAGAGACTGTGATCATCATGATCATTATCTGTGAACACACTCTTGTATCTATACTGATTTTCCTCTGTTTGTGTGTTATTATGTTTCCATTTGATATTTGTATGTTCAAAAACGACAATGTTGATATCATGTTAAAAATACACATATAATAATATCTGTAGATAATCTACGGTTCTAAAACATAATATAAGGTCTTAAATATGTTCTGTTTCTTTCTTTCTTTACTCACTTTGTTTTCATTTTGCAAAACAAAAGAGACAAAATGCACAATAAACAAAGTTAAAAATGAGTTCGGCTGAGCATTTTTTTTCTCTCAAATTTTCTGCAGATATCTGTGAATTCTTTTGGCCACGATAATTATGTGGTGAAAGTCTGATATAGTGATCCTAATCAGATTATGGAACAAAACCTGATTTATTTAATAATTTTTAAGAACTGCACTGATGTTTCTAACATTCAAACCCTCACAAAAGTTTCCGTCCATCTGCAGTAAAAAGGGACTAAAGCTATTAAAAGTGTTAAGTTTCACCTGATGTGCAACACTGCTTTTTTTTTGTCATTTAAACTCTTGAATCATTGCGGTTTTGTAATCTTTCCCCCCCCCTTGTTATTTTTAGCTGACGGGACAGGAAAAACTTCAGTGGTGGAAAAAGAATTCAGATCCTTTACTGACGTAAAAGTACAAATACCACACTGTGAAAGTACTCCACAAGTAAAAGACCTGCATTCAAAGCCTTACTTATATATGATGTTTTTGATTAATATTACTGCTTTAGATCTTTAGGGTTGAGCTCATTTTAACTACTTAAATTCTGCTGTGTAGTTTCATCTGCAGCACTGCATCATATTCTATAAGATCATCATATGTTTAGTGCTGCTGTCCTGTAAGAACCACTAAAAAGTCAACTTTGCATTAAAAACGTACATGGTTTTCACTGGACAGGAGCGGTATGAAAAGGTGTAATCTGAAAAAAATAAAGAGCAGAGGTGCAGACTTGACTTGGACTTAAACGCCAGTGACTTGCGACTTCACTTGGACTTGAGCCTTTTAGCTTGAAAATATTTTATACTTTTAGCCGAACCAAAAGAATAAATCTATGGTTTAAAAAGAGTGAATCAACTTTAAAGCTATTCAGCCTCAGCAAGTCAACTCTTAATTCACTTAATCTATTTTGTTTGAACCGATCTGACGGCAGCCAATCAAGTTGAAGGAGAGAACCATGAGGAACTAAAGTTACATTACTGAGCTCCACATGGAAAAAGAATGATCGCGTTCGCAAAAACAAAAACTACGAGTTGATGAACAGGATACAAATGTGTGACTAGAAAAGACACACAACAGCTTCCAAATTTGTTCAACCTTTGAACTATTAACATAGTTAGCGAGCTGTAACTTACAAGTATTGTCATAGCCGATTAATCGATTAACCGATTAATAGTTGTTTGCCGATAAAATGTCAGAACATGGTGAAAAAAAGAGTCTTGTTTTGCCCACAGCCCCAAAATATTCAGTATTCATTCACATTTAAGATGCTGAAATCTGAGAATTTTGACTTTTTCTCTTTAAAAATGAAAACTGATTAATCGATTATCAAAATAGTTGGCGATTAATTTATTAAGCGATTAATCGATCATTCAGTGCAGCTCTGCAGCTAAGAAAGTTTGCAAATCAATGAGGCTGGAGACTCTCTGTTACATTCTGACTTCTTTAGGACTCAAAACTCAAAGTTTAGGACCTGGGATCTGTCGGTTTTGATTTGGGTCTTGCCTGTCTTGACTTGGAACCTGAGCGCAAAGACTTGAGACTTAGTTGTGACATGCAAGACAGTGACTTGGTCTCAACTATGGTGACTAGAAACTTAAGCTGTCAGACAAATGTACAGCAGTGATGTAAAAAGTCAAATATTTGCCTCTGAGATGTTGTGGATTTTGTACAAAGTACAAAGTTTAATTAAATGGAAACACTCAAGTAAAGTACAGTACAGGTATCTAAATTTACTTAGTTACATTCCACACATTTCTCTGCATGGTGTTCTCATGCTTTAGCACATTTACTTTAAGGTGGTGCAAATTGCAAACCTTGATGCATCTTTTTCTTCTTTCACTGCTGTGATGAGCTGTCATTTGCAGACTTGTGGCTCGCCCGTTTCCTTGAATGAGACTTATAATTCTCCTCACTGACAACAAAGGGTTTTACCTTCATGATTACAGCTTTTAATAAGTTCTTTATTCATGGCGCCATTTACATTAAACTCTTAATACTCTGAATGCTGCGGTGCCACGATGCAGACAGTCACCTTAAAGGCATCTGTCAGGCGTCCTGCCCTTTGAAGCATTTCTTCTAACAATATTTATGTGACTCAGTGTCTGAGGGAAACCGACTGTTTGCCTGAACAGAAATGTCATGCGCACACACACACACACACACACATCCTGCCAGGCTGTCTCACCAGTGTGTGCCGCTGTCTCTGCTCTCCGTGTCAGTGAAGTGAGACTCCAGGAACATGTCCTTGTAGATCCGTCCCACCAGGCAGTAGATGTCCGAGGCGACCTGCTCGTCGCCCTCCACCAGGGGCAGCATGATGTCCAGAGCCTTCTGCCTGTCGCCCGGCAGGTTCCTCCTGCACACAGGCACAAAAACACACACACATGCCAAGTCAGAAAGGAAGTAAATCAAAGGTTCGGACATTTTTTTAACTTGGCTGAGACATTTGGCAGAAGCAGTAAAAAAAAAAAAACTAATCAGCTTTGAGTAAATATCCGTCCAGGGATGTGTCAGTGGAAAACTGTCATGGGTATTTGTGACTATTAACACTTATTAAGTGTTCAGACATCACAGCATCTTGAAAGGGGCACTCCACCAGTATTAATACGATATGAGTCATGTGGAGTACCCTGTTCTGGGGCTCTGGAGGAAGCTGAAAAGACCCTAATGAGCTGCATCATGGAGAAGCGTAGGATTGTATTTTTAGAGCTTAACCAAAACTTGGACATTTTTCAGGATATTTACCACAAACTATATACAATTCACCACAGCCTTGGAAAGAAAGAAACTGAAAAGGGACAGGAAAACAACATAAAAACAAAAAAAGACAAGAAAATAAACAAAACAGACCAACAACAACAGAAAAAAATAATGTTAAAAATATCTGTGTTATAAAATGTGGGTTTAAAAGACTCCGTACATTTCTCCTCATTTCAAAGGGCTTATTTGAACCATTCACAGTAGACGTGTTATTAGAACACTCCGCTCCACTGCTTTCTATTTTTGGAGTTTCCACAGAATTCTAAATAATGAAGGGAGTAACAGGTGGCACGCCTTCTCGGCAATTCAACAATTGGAGCTATAAAACAAATGAAAGCACGACAGTAAACCAATACTGCTTCCACGCACTTGATACGACCTCAGTCTTTGTGAAAAGGTTGAGAACGAGAGCCGGGTTTGCTTCAAGAATTCTGCTTTCTTTCTGCTGCAAAGTGTTCCTCTTACTTGTAGTGCTACTGTATTTACACGTCCAGATTGTTTGGGTTTGAGTTGCAGAGTTCTGGAGATATCGGCTGTAGAGATGTCTGACTGCACTCAATCTATGATCTGGTTACCCAAAATAAATAACAGAACTTGATGTAAAAAGTTTAAATTACAAAAAATACAATTTTGTTTCTACCAAACTACACATGCATCATCATCTGCTCATGGACAGGAGGTTAAAGCTCAGCCAGGGAGGGGGTAATTAATGCTTTTTTGGGGGGCGGCTTTCAGCACCACAACACAAGTGCCATCGAGTTCCAGTCAGGATCCAAAATTATCTTTCTGTCCAACTGCCAAACTGCAAGAAAATGTTCAAATTTTACCAGCCAGTCAACAGATTGTCATTGTTTTTTCAGCTGGTGAGTGAAGCAAATCTACCAGACACTTGCATATTTTACCAGCATTGTGCCGGCGGTAATTATGATCCATCTTTATATCAAATATGTCAAATAAAACAGCACTACAGGTCAGAAGAAAAATATGTATTTTTGACTTTGGGGTGAACCGCCCATTTAAAAGACAACTCCATGGATGCAGCAAAAATCAAACATATCTTAATTATTGCACAGGTTCTTCTTTCTTGTTAAAACCTGGTGCCTACATTACCCACAATGCAACTCACAGCCGACAGAAGCTTCAGGTGTTTCAGGCAGCTAATGAAGCTTTGAGCAGCTCCCTTCTGTCTAACTCCACACTAGAGCTGCTGTGATTAGTTCAATCATCGATTAGTTGTCAACTTTTAAATCAATCGCTAACTATTTTGATAATTGATTGATCATCTTGAGTCGTATTTTAAGAAAAAAGTGCCCAGATTCTCTGATTTCAGCTTGTGAAATGTGAATATTTCGTTTACTCTTTTATTACAATAAACTGAATAAACTTTGGCTTGTCATGTTGGGCTTCGTGAAACAGTGATCAACGTTTTTCAACATTTTCTGAATCAAACAACTAACCGATTCATCAAGAAAATTATTGACAGATTAATCGATAATTAAATATTTGTTGGCTGCAGCCCGACTCCGCTCCACCAGATGTTTTTTTTTTCTTTCATTTTTAAACTTGTGCTGTTCAGACCTGACCCACAGTAGAACAAATTTATCTTGATTTCATGCAGCTTCCTCGGGAGGCAAAACTTTGATACAACTTTATTTTTCACATATGCAAAACTAATCCTCAAGACCAGTGTGTAAAGTTGTTCTGGTTCCTCTTTATGTGATTTTTGTTGCTTAAATCATTCATAAAACAAGACAAAATGTTTCATGTAATCACAATAAGTGTTCATGCCAAGGCTAAAACATTAAAATGTGTAACATAATCATGTTCATACAGTCTAAGTCGTGTGCAGCAAATGGACAATATTGAAAGAAAATCTGTAAAAAGATCCTTTATATTCTTGGCTGCATGAAATAATCATTGATTTGAACAGAGTGAATCAAAATTAGCAGCATCAGCAGAGTGTGTGTGCGTGTGGAGAACATAATTATGTGTGTGTTTGTGTGTGTTTGTGTGTATCCAGGGAACAGTCGTGGGACAGTGATACCTGGGCCACAGAGGAGGCCACGGCATTAAGAGCCTGACTTAAATTACTGAGGCTACCGGGTTCATTTACAGAACCACTTTTTTTTTTTTTATTCAGGTCTGCGAGCTGCCAGCTGAGCCGCAGTGAATCATTCAGGTGCAGAAGTTTCTGTTATAACCAACTGAGGAAGGAAATCATAGAGGCTCTACAGTATAATGAGTCAGCCATTCAAAAATAACTCTGAGAGAAGAAGAAGAAGAAGAAGAAGAAGAAGAAGAAGAAGAAGAAGAAGAAGAAGGAGTCTGGCACTGTGGAGTGAAGGGACTGAGACCTCTTCAGGTGTTAATTAATTGAATTACACGAATGTCTGCTCATGGAAGCTTTTGTATTTTCTGTTCTGATCGCTCCACCTCAGGACAGAACAGAAAATTGCACTTAATGTGTTTAATTCTTCTGCTTCATTAGTGAAAAAACAAACAAAACCACAGGTGTGTTGCTTGGCAGTGAGCAACGAACCAAAATCTGTCAAATTAACCAAATAAATTTACGTTCAATTTTCACGACAATTTTCAAGAAATAAACGGTCTGATTCACAGATTTCTTGTGCTCATTCATGCCCGTCTGCTGAAGGACGTCTGTGAGTCACAGTCTTTGAAAATCCTTCTTTTTTATGTCTCCGTGCTGGCGACAGCCGAGGCCACAGGCATTATGTTTCTAGGTCGTCCTGTTCTAGTGAACGTGAAATCTCAAAAATGCCTTGAGGGAATATTTTTTCAAACTTAACACAAATAATAATGGCGGTCAAAGGTCGCTGTGCCACTCACGTCCATCCCACTCCTGTAAAATCTCAGGAACGCTTCGTGGGAATTTCTTGGTACTTGGTACAAACGTCCACTTGGACTTGAGAACAAACCGATTAGATTTCGGCGGTCAAAGGTCAACGTGACGTTCACACAAACACATTTTTTGGCCACAACCCAAGAAGAAGAATGCACTCAGTGGAGCGCAGATCTCTGCCGGGCATCTCAAGAGGAATATCTGGATGTAACTCCTTTGTAATCACCAACATTTTGATCGATTTGGTCACAATTAGTGAATGAATTCTTGAGTCCAAGTGGTCATTTGTGTCAAGTTTGACAAAACTGTGAATCACAAAGGTCCTCCAGCATGCAGGCATAAATGTGCACAACTGGTGCTTAATTATATGTAATTAATCAACCAACCAACCAACCATCCGTCTAACTAACTGTTTAGTTTCTGAGAGAGAACATGCAATTAAACCACACTTTCTATCCAAAAAGTAATTACAAAGGGGTTCCATCCTAATATTCTCTTCAGGTCGTCTGCTGGAGCTCTGCTCTGTTCTGAGTGACCTCCTCCAGTTAATTATAAACTCACTTTCTTTTGTCTCAAACAACAGCCCTGCCTATTAAGTGCTGCTTTAATGGGGGCTTAAATTCTCAGTTTTGTTTCAGAGAGGTGCTGATTAACCTTTTTGGTTGCCCTTGACTCGTACTTCATTAGAGCCTGAGAGGTGTTTTCTAGTGTTTGGTTCATGTTTTATAATCATTGACTTCTAAATAGAGATTCAGGGTCAGATACCAGTTTTTAACTTCCTGAGTCTTGAATATAAGAATATTAATCTGATATCAGTGCTAAGGTTCTGTGTAGCAGACTATGAATGAATACAGAACGCTGCTATGGATGCTGTTCTGACTCTGGAGGAGCAATAAGTTATTTTTTAAAGTAATTAGCTGTGTAATAAGTGGAATAATGTACAGTGAGCTGGTTATTACTGTGAAATAAACCCTGTCAGGGTGATGCAGGACTCAAATCTGTACTTTACGACACCAATAGCAGCATTTTAGGTCAAAGTGGAGTTACTGAGGTACTGACACTGGTGTCAGTATTGGAACAACCCTACTTCTAATCACACGTTCAACCAAACAAACAGCACACAGACACTTTAACCGTATTTTGTTGTTTGATTTGGAGGCTTTGTTGCACAAATCTTATGCGCTGAAAGTGCCGACTAAACAAACTGGAATAAAACAGAGATATTTGCAAATAAGACGTCATTCACCGACGGCAGTGGCTGATGTTTGTCTGTTGTGTCACATCAGTTTCGTTCTGGCTAGATGTCGTGTCGATTAGTTGCAGTCGGCTTCGTGCTTCAGTGTCCAACACTTGCGACCGTCTGTGGCTGGTTTAGCGGAGGTTTCAGAAACAGAAACAGCCGACAGAAAGTCGGGGATACGTCCTAATGCTCTGGAGCGCACCGCCTACAGGTGTCAGAGAAGCCAGCTCGCTAAACTTAAAACTTATCTCTTCACTTTAGCCTTTAACTGGCTCTATTATACTCTATTATTGTTATCTCAATGTGTTTTATTTCCCATCTTATGTTATTCATTCTATCTATTTTTATCTTTATTCTATCTTACTTTTACTTGTATTATCGAGTGGGTTTTATCCATGAAAAGATGCATTCTACTCTGTTCTCATCTTATCTAATTTTAACATACGGGTTTTATTCTTCTTCTCATTTTACATTAATCATAGCATTATATTCCTTCTTTTATATTAACTCTATGTCTTTTTTTATGTGAAGCACCTGGTGCATGTCACTTCTTTGCTGTAAAGCACTTTGGGCTACCTTTCTTGTATGAAATGTGCTAAACAAGTAAATTATTAGTTATTTTAAACATCGTATTGAATTAAATTTCACAATTTGGTGCATCCTTTAAATAAAATCAACAGAAAGTCCAAACACCACACTACTGGACACAAATCGAACAGGAACCACTTAAGCTGCATGATGTGCCCTCGTTAATGCTCACGATAAATTAATTATTAATTACCATCATATATTAATGAGCTAAGATAAAGAAGCCATTAAATAAGATTATTCTCACATTTGTACGCACTTGTCAACATACTTACGTAACATATGGAGTATTAATATCAACAAAGGTCCCTAATATCTTCAGGAAAAACAGTTTCCTCATCATTATGGTAATGTATTCAGCAAAGTGCTTCAGAAGCTCGACTCCATGGTAATTTTTGTTCCTGAGTTACTGAATGTGTCAAAACACGGACTTAAGAGAGAAACGGGCGGCGTTGCAAAGTTAAGTCACACACCGGCACAATGTGTAATAGATAAACATAACGTGGTTCCTCTCCAGAGCGTGAAGGTTAAATAAAACATATGAGCTGACAGCTATTACCATGGCGACTGTCCAGAGGGAAGAGCGCTCGGGGAGACGAGGCCTGCATCTCTCTCTCTCATTTCTCGCTTTCTTCTCTCCGGAGAAGCTGATTGATATTTGGATGGAGGAGATTCTTCCACTCGCTCCTGTCAGGCTCCCAGCAGCGAGCCGCGCTCAACAGGACGCCCGGGCAGCGTTCGACACTCACACACCTGACGCTCCTGAAGCCAATTAGTCCACACACACACACACACACACACATACTTCGACCTGGCAGATTAATTCAGAAGCGAAGCACGGACTTCACACCAGTTATCAAAGCTGTCACAACCTGCACCGTTCACACTACACGACTTTCTGTCTTGTAATCGGGAATCATTAACTCGTCGTGGTTTTCACACAAACATGATTGATGAGCGACAGGAGGTCACATATGACAAAATCTCTCACCAGAGGAATCCCCGATGAGTCTGTCTGGTCTCTTCACATATTTCTGTCAAGTAAGATTAGATTAATATTAGATTATTAATACTGGAGCATCAGTGTGCTGCTGAAGCTTGTTTGAACAAGTTTGTGTAACAGGTCTTGAATCACCCAGAAGCTGTTTATTTCACAGTAATGACCTGCTCACTGTACATTATCCCACTTCTTACATTTTTACTTATTTGTGCTTATTTGTGCGATATGCTGGGCTCCACCATCAGTGACATACTGTATGACGTGACTACGACTGAAGAAACGAGATCCTGGCTGTGCTCCTAAGTGACCACCTAGAAGCCAAACGTGAGACACACACCCAGAATTGATCGGCCCGGGTTGGGCCTGCTGTGACTGAGGGCGTCTTGTGATAAAAAACACTGAAACACCCAATGACATCTAGATCCACAACTGATTATGTGTCGTACAGGTAACTTCATATGGTGGTCACCTCCAAAAAACCCACGTTAGCATAGTGCTGGTCAGGGTTGTAACATCCAGTCCTATCAATGAATCTGAATTTTGCTCATTTTTTAATATTTGGGCTTTTCTGGCTGCTGCTCCAGTGCTATTTCATCTCTCCCTCTGGATTCCTCTCCTGCACCTCCCCGACCTGACACGGCCAGATGTTAAAGGGATAGTTCAGATTATTTTAAGTGGGGTTGTATGAGGTACATATCGGCAGGCGAGTGGGGTCGACACGCCCTCAGTTTGAAGAAGCAGAGAGGAGTACCAGCACAGAAGCTTAGTAATGTGCTGCCGTGGACAGGGTCAGCAGCAAAATCTATTTTAGCCACTTAAAAAAAAAAGGCCCATCTAAAAAAAACAATATCAGTTCAAGTGTAAGCTATATTTAGAATATTTTCATTGCTTTACCTTCCCATCAGACGGCCTTTTCTGATGGGAAACTGCCATTATATAAAACAAACATTGCTCTCTCTCGCTCAATGAGATTCCACTGGCGACATCTGTAATCTTTCCTCACAGAGCTTGGGAGTTGTTGGTCTACCACTGCCTTGATCAGTTAGTTTGTTTGTGTTATTGTGTGACTTTGGTGTTTTAAAAGGTTAGTTCAGACTCACCAAAGTCACACAATAACACAAACAAAATAACAGATCAAGTCAGTCTGGTTGAGCAAGACGGAGCGATATTTGGTTAATAATAAGGGCAGTTTCCTACTGGAAAAGGCTGTCTGACGACAAGGTTAAGTGGTAAAAATATTCTAAATATAGCACACACTTAAAATGATATTAGGTGCCCTGTCCACAGCAGTACTGCTTAGCTTCCGTCCTGGTTCTCCTCTCTGCTTCTCCAAACTGCTGGTGTCCACCATTTCCTGCAGGTAATACAATGACTATCAACTATCCCTTTAAGCCTGCTTTTTCCCATTTTCCTCAGATCTGGGGGCTTTTGTCACAATATCAAAAACTGTCAATGAGTGGAATATCAATCAGTACTGTGAGCGAGGCACAGGGCTGAATATCTAAGGGCTCGTAGGGAGCTGCGCTTTTCTGTGTTTTAACTTAGTGAAAAGAGCCAAGGTAATAATTTATACAACTCCACTTGAAGTGGAAAAAACTCAGAATATAAAGGTTTTTCTACTTTATCGCTCTATTGTGCAGCTTGTTACAACCCGTAACTAACGTCTGACAGCCGTGGCTTTTTGAAGACTACAGCATAATATATATAATTTTGTATTCAAGCTTCAAGATAGTTATTTTACCAGTTAAATGTCAAAGAAATTACATGTTTTATTTTTTTCAGGATGGAAAAAACAGCTGTTAGACTCTCGGGATCACTGAACTGTCCATTAGGAGGGGGCAACATGGACACGGTTCTCTTAGATAATGCCATCAGTTTTCACCATGGCAACGGAGGTTATTATTAGGGCATATAAGTGGGTCGGAGGTGCGGAGAGGCTTGAGGGAGGACGACGCTTACAATATGGCAATGCAATTATATGATGCAGTACTTATATATATGAGGCATAGAACGTTTTCTAGAAACTAACAAAAAAACAAATGTGAATGTTTGTTTTTATCCAAGTTAGTGAATTAAATACCTGGAACTTCATCACACTGATGCAAAGATAATGCTAAAAATTTAATTTTGTCAAATTCATTTTAAAAATTGCCCCAAATCACCCAATACATTCAGAAATATTAAATTATTTACATTGTATAAATGGTTTGGACAAGTTTCCTGCTGTCGAATGAGATCCAAACTGTGACATATTTTCCATTGCTTCCACACAAAATGTATTCAATGACCACATTTTCCAAAATCCATGAAATCTTGTCTCATTCACCTCCACCTGCAAAACACTATATACTGTATTTGCTGCACTTTTTTCAAATGCGAACACACTTTTTTTTCTGTCTGTTACTGTTCAATCTGCTGATCTTTACAAATCAAAACTCATAGTTGAACTATGACATAACTGTCAGTGGGAAAAAAAAACTACATTTAAAAATCAAATAAAAATTGTGACCTTAAAAATCAAGTCTATTACAGTATTAGTGATTATACTGAATTTTTTGTTTGCTTTTTAAAATCAGGAATTTGTTTTTTATTCCATTTTTCTTTTTAGTAAACTACTATGTGCAAGGATTTAGAAAAAAATAAAGGATATTGATGCAAATTGCTGCTTTATGTGAAAAATCACTCAAACTTCAAAGCAAAAAGTTCATCATTAATTTATGCTACCTGTTATTATTATTATTTTTAGGTCAGTGTGTTATGAATGACAGTGTGTGCTTTCTGACTGAGAGTTTTTTGCCAGTGTCGTTGGTCTATTATGATTATTAATAATAATAAGAGCAGGTTTAATTTAATTTACTCCCACTCAGGGCAGCAGCTCGACATCCTGGTCAAACAAATACACATGTAACACGCACAGCCAAGACAATCAAAGGTTACAGGCTTAAAAACTATACGTGAAATAAATAATATCTATTTATTATTCATTTATTTATTTTATTTATAAAGGACCATGTAGAATATTAACCATAAATATGTCAACTTAATGCATTGTACCAGAGCTAACTTAAAGCTCATTTCTATCTATAAGATGAGTTCATGTCACCTCAGTATGCTCATAAATTTCCTTATAACATGATGGTCAAAAATGTCTTTGACCAACTGTGTGACGATGAATCCTGTCTAAGGAAGAATTGTTGCCAGTGTTTTGCGCAAATAAACTTTGTGTATAAGTTTTATTTTTTTGTTTTTTAGTGAGTTCTGGATGTGAGATTAACTGTTTGGCTCAGATTAATGCTGGTCTTAAAGTTTTAAGAAAGAGTATTGACTGATGCTTATTGTAGGTTAAAGGCTTGAGTTAAACAACCTGTATAAATTATAGGGGATACATCGATAGATCGATATATCGATTCAATGATCAACAATCCAGTGGATGAGAGCAGCTCCTCTGGGTACTGTGTCATGGCTCCACGACATAAATTAAGACGCTGTTTAGCTGTTAGGAGCCAAAATCCTCTGCCAAGTCAGGTGAGCAATTATTTATGTATTTACCAATCAACAGTCTGCATCTTTATATAGAAAAAAATTAAATCAAAAGGGGTCTTTTCAGTCTGTTTCCATCAATGTGGATGA
>JAJHUR010116043.1:21141-51144 GCA_027495735.1 Lutjanus campechanus | reverse complement strand
TAGATAGATAGATAGATAGATAGATAGATAGATAGATAGATAGATAGATAGATAGATAGATAGATAGATAGCGGCATATGGCATGTGTTACTGTGAAGTTATGGCTTGTGACTGTGATTACAATAACCACTGCCTCATTCTGACAAATATTTTCCAAAACCACATTTATATTAATTTGTGTAAATGTCCTCTGACACAGCCTATTTCTCTTTTAAATTACATGGAGCAGGTTATAGGACTATCTTTTCTTAAATGGAGCTTCAAAGCACTTTTTAATGGCTCGTCGACCTCATGCTCATTTATTAATGTTAGCTATCCTCTGACTCATAGAGTGACTGTGGGTCGAGTGGAGTCCACATTAAATTCAGTCGGCTTTGTAGTCATTGCTCACTGTAAACAGTACAGAGGATTCTGTGAACATTAGCACAATGTCAATGGCCTTTTTTTTTACAAGAAAGGAACAAAACAATTTTAGAATTCAATATATACTGGCCTTACATATTTTTTTTTTAAAATATAAAAAGCTATTTTATTGATTTAAAAAAACATGTAGTGAAAGCCAAAGTTGTTGTAACAAGTACACCGGCTGCTCATGGTCAGGTGGGAAACTCCAGGTGAATGTAAGGTGCTCTTGAAGTCAAACTTGTCAGTAACAAAAAGGAAAGCCACTGGGTTTACTTCAGGCACATTTGCTCTGAGCCAAGGATATTGTTAAAAAAAAAAACCTTTACACACTCAATCCCCTCCACTCTCAAAAGACTATCGTTACTATGATGACATTAATGGAAATGATGTGGCGTAGGGAAAACTACATTGTTAGGTTTAATGGCTTGTTTGTGTTCTGCCACTCTATCTTTTAAATACCTGTCAGAGTGCCTAATGTAAAACTATTGACATGGGCAGGTGAGGTGATATACAACACAAGTGGAGTTGTCTACTAAAAACAACCAGGAACAACTGCAAAATTTCCATGCCAACATCAAGGCTGGTGGAGAACTTCCAAATGTAAAGTGAGGATAAGCTGGGAATGCCTGACCTCTATGCCCCAGTCTATAAGAGGTTCAACTCCCCATCTTGATCTGAAGAAACTTTTTTCTGCGTACTAGGCAATGTTGGGGTCCGTGAATCTGAATGGCTTCCAGACGTTGTCATGGCGATAAACCAAGAACCTGCTGGTGGACACCAGTGGTGGAGAAAGCTGCCAAGGTGAAGATGGAGGCCTTTCAGGACTTGGTAAACCCAGAGAACACCCGAATCAGCACACAGGTATCGTCTGGTCATAAGGAGTGAGAGTTCTGTGGACGTGAAAGCAAAACTCAAGAGTTTCAAGGAGATTGATTTTCAGTTTGCCTCAAAGAACATTTTGACAAGCTGTCAGATGACTCAGGAAGAGACAGCCTTGCCCAGTTTGTCCTCAGCATGGGAGGAGAACTGCTGACATCAACTGTGGATGTAGTCAGATGGTGGGGGGAAAACTTTTAGGAACTGTCTGGATGGAGAGAGCTTCATATTCTTCATATTCTAAAACTTCAAACGTTTACAGGACTCACAGGAACAACAGTTTAATATTAAATATGCATGTGAGTGTATATTTTGAAAGCCCCGCACACACATTTAACAAAATTATATCATTTCAGAGCAGTTTGATACGTTCTTCCACCTTTTTTCATTGCTCAACTGAGTTGGTAACACTGCACTTAAAAAAACTAATAATTTGAATGAATTTACTTGGAATGTATTCCCACATTTTATAATGACTTTCTTTCAGCATTAAGCAATGGTGTTGGTTCAACATATTTTCCTTGGGTTGAGGCAGTTTCTTAGGGTTAATTTATCTTATTACATGATTTGGGTCCAACTTAATTTGGTAAAGTTTGTCCAGCTAATTTTAAAGAAAAAGAAAAAACTTAATAGGTCTGAGGAAGCAAAACATCATGCAAACAAATGTCCTTTAAACAGGAGCTTTCTGGTGTGCAGATTCTTCTCTCTCTCTTATGCTGAAAAAAGCCATTTAATCACATGGAAATAGTTTACATTTTTAGATTAAGTTAAATCAAAGACTAACTTGTAACGTAAGCTTATACATAAAAAGACACAACAAACAGTTTTATATGTCTTTTTGCATCTGGCATTAACAGATACATTTCTATTATCCTGAGCTTCCTACATATAAGTTTCCACAGTTTTCAGTGTTAACAACTCTTGTCCAGTTCATTATGTCCACCTTCGGCATGCAGTATCCTGCCTCTCATAAGGTCTGGTCACATTCTGCCCTTATTTGCAACTGATTCAATGAGATCACATGCATCAGTGATTAGGGAGGAATATAGGGATGTTAACTCATCTTCAACAAAGATAAATAACCACCTAGACTTTGTAGTACATCACCCAAGAAATGTCACTGAGTAAAGTGAGGCGAAGTGAAGTGAATGCAGTCAGATTACCTGTGTCAGACACCTCAGAGAAGCTTTTAAAGCCCGAGCCAGAAAGAAGTTGCCAAATGGACAAATAGACAGGACAATGTAATTTCTAAATGTAGGATTGAGTGCAAATGTGTTTCTGTTTAAGAGTGATTTCAGTATTCACCCTAAAAAATAAAAAATAAATAAAAAAACAAAAAAACAAAACAAAACAACAACAAACAAACAAAACAAAAAAAGCAAATTTGATGAGTTACTTAGGAGACACATTCTGATGCCAGGAATTAACTGCAGTTTGTTTCAACTGGATCTAGAACCAATCTGGATAGATTTGTATACAGAATCAGGAAATGCTGTAGGCCACATCTTTATCCTATTAAACGTGGAATGTGTAAAACATGGCCAGAATTTTAATTTTAAAGGTTCAAAAAAATGAATAAACATTATTAACAGAATCTGAACAAATAGCATTTATGACATCAAGTCAAAGATATCTATGTATTGTGCTTCAGGGATATCTAAAGAAGTTAGGATGCTAACCAGCCAGCCCTGGCCTGGCTTGTCTATTAAAACTATGTTGTGCCTCAAGAGGTGGTAGTCACAGCCCCCTGTAGTTTCAGCTGTGTGCAAGCGGTGAGTTTGCTACTGTCACAAGACCTCTTAGCTTTTTTTTGTTGTCTAATAAATAAACAAAATAAATCTAGAAAACATCAAGAAAGGACACACTTCGAACTCGACTGAAACAAAACAAAACTCACCAAAAACGTCTTGTTTTGTCTTTCCACTGTTCAACAATCACCAACTCTGGTTTGGTTGAGAACAAATACTTAATCTATGGTGTTAAATACTCTCTGCATGACCTCCCTCTTGCTTCTCTCTACTTCACGCTTCTCGTCCCCACCTGCTGTCTTCATTACTCCTGGAGTCAGAGTCCTGGTCGGAGCCGGTGTAAATCACCTCAGTACAGTATTCCAGTTGGCCTCCGTCGGTCTCAGAGGCTTTGTTCCAGTCCAGTTGTGTTCACTGAGAGGCTGCTGAGCCTGGTTCCATTGCCCGCAGTCTAAACATTAACATTCCCCCAGACTTGGTCAAAGCAGGGCCTTGGCCTCTAGCTGCAGGGCTAACTGAGTTAACAGCAGCTAGTAGCTCCAGCCAACAATAGTTTCAAAATGAACTTCAACATACTCTCTGCTGTAACTATGTTCTTACAAAGATGAACAAAACCTATACTATATGCAAAAAGCAATAGAAGGCGCTGGGCAACGACGTTATATCTAGGTTTCATCGTAGCATTCACTCAGTTCATTTGCTCAAGTTCTTTGTGAATCCATCAGGACTTCAGGAAATTGCCCGTATTAATAGACAAGACAAGAAAAACAAGTTAATGGTAGGGATCGGACAACTCTTGTCAATTTACAGTCAGAGTACATTTTCTCTCTCTCTGTCTCTGAAGTAGATCCACATCAGTTTTAGCTTGCTTGAATAGCTCACAAATATGAAACCTTATAGTTCAAAGAGCTGTCAACACATAATACAGAGTGTGAGAGAGTGTGGACTCAAGCATCTGACGATAAATTGACAAGTTCTGCGAGGCCTTTCAAATCTAAATCAGCAAAAGGGATGTGGGAAAAGAGCTTAGTGTAAGACATTCACAAGCATGCTAAGAAAGAAAAAAAAAACGCTGGATTTGAATAATTTAAATTGAAATGGAGTCTACTACATACGGTGCCAGCGGTAATTATAATATGCATGCACTATACATTGGCACCAATTTGTAAATCCACATGCATGTTCCTCCCTCTCCCTATTAAGCGCAGAGTTAGTAATGGGTTGAACTGATTGTAGTGGTAATTACCCGTATTGAAGAGTGTACAGTGTCCTGGCAGCCGTTTGTTCCCTCTGGCTATCCTGCTTAGAGCTTAGAAAAGAATAAAACAGCTGAAGGTTACAACGTGCCTCAGCTTTAAAGGATAAAACCCCCATTTAGAAACAGATGCTTGAGGGAAATTAAAAAACAGAGGGAGAGTTCACTGCCTGAGATTGCATCATCGTCAGCCCGACAGCATAATACACAATCGGCTTATCTTCCCCGAGCTGGCCTACTCCTCTCTAGGCACTTAAAATAAAGCATCAAAAATAGTTCTACCTGTTCCCATCTGTGTGGCTGGATTCAGGCCAAGTGCCAGTGTTTCTGGCAGATAACGGCCTGACTCTATGATCAGGAGTCACACTGCAGGTCAAACTGTTGAGTTATTATAAATGTTAGCAACCTTATTGATTAAAATGGATTAAAAATGGTAAAATAAGCCAAGATAATGGGACAAACCAATCTCAATTTATCTTCACTTAGAGATTAGACTGTTGGGAGCCTTCCTACATGATTGCATCGGAGAGAAAGTATCTAGCATTGCTTTGCATGAAAGCTCAGAGGATTTCCTCCGCAACCCACACTATACATCCCATCTCCTCAACCCAGAAATTACAGTCCCAGTAATTACAGAACTCTAATTAAGCCAGGAGTGGCAGAGAATGGGAAAGGCATGCTCCCATGACATTTCTTCAACAAGAAAAATGATATTCCATATTTAGCTGGGGTTTGGAGAAAATGTGGCAGGATAATGGATATGGTGGTTTGGAGAGGCAGAGGTCCTTGTGTTAGCATCCTCTGATAAATACCGCTCTTTATTTTGTGTGACCGATATAACCCATTAAGAAAAATCATCTTTCAGATCATAGTGGAGCAATGTAACTATATTAATCTAGTTAAATACTGTGAAATTGTATGGCTTGATCATAATGGAATTGCCAGCATGCATTAAAATGATTTCATTAAAGAGACTCCATCAACAAAGTGTGTCAGTCTCTCAACACAGTCTACAGTTCGAACTGTTTCTGCACAATGTTAGAGGTTGTATTCCATGAGTCATTTTCACAGATTACTGGTTACTGAAATAGTTTTGAAATACTGTAGATATAACAAATGAACTGAATGGTAGGAGCAGAATTTTCAGTCAATTGCAGAACAAAGACGTAATCAGAGGTTTAAACTGTGGTAGCAAGAGTCACTCTTTTCACCTTAGGGGGGAAATCTTGTGAATGAAAATGGCAAGCTGACAACTGTTAATCCAGCATCAAAATTACACAAGATACGGTTCAGTTTCCTTAGAAAAAAGAAGTATTTTGATGTCAGTGTTTTCTCCAAGAAATTACAATTATGTACTACAAATTTGCAACAGTGGACACTGAACAATTCCTGAATTAATCATTTTATTAATCAACACAAGTAGGAAACACTTTTCATGAACATGTATTTGCCAAAATGTTAAAACAGAATGTGTTTGAAAAATGCACACTGCCAACAGATTTGTTTACCCTACAATACCTGCTCTTGCAGTACAATATGTCTGTCCATCACTTGGTCCAAACTGAAATAGCTGAACAATTGATTGGCATGAAAAATTTGTACAGCCATCTGTGT
Source organism: Lutjanus campechanus (assembly GCA_027495735.1). Classification (NCBI taxonomy): domain Eukaryota; kingdom Metazoa; phylum Chordata; class Actinopteri; order Lutjaniformes; family Lutjanidae; genus Lutjanus; species Lutjanus campechanus. The sequence goes on along the minus strand of JAJHUR010116043.1, from coordinate 45,246 downwards.
TCCCCAAATGACGAATCCTACTAATTTTGGTGATTCCTTGACTTAAATCGTGTGCACACATTCATGGTCCTTTCAGGATTGATTGATTTTCATCTCCAGAAGCACCATCATCTGATCAAAATTTGATTTTGTCTGATACTTTGGTTAATGACCACATACATGCAAAAAGTAATGGCATTTTCACCAGCCTCTCCTGTACTTTCTGTGAAGTGCTATTTAGCAGATGTTCACATGCTAACAAGCTAAACTAAGATGGTAAGCACAGCAAATATTACACCTGCTAAATCAGCATTTTTTTTTGTAGCATAATCATTTTGACTATGCTAGCATGCTGATGTAAGTACAACCTTACAGATCCACTAGAATGGCTGTAGACTTGTTTTGTCCTGTTTTTGACTGTTTGGGCCAGTTGTTGAAAAAGTACTCAGATCTTTTACTCAAGTAAAAGTAGCAGTAACACAGTGTAAAAATACTGTGTTACAAGTAAAAGTCCAAAATTATCAGCATCGAAATATACATAAAATACCAAAACTAAAAGTAGTCATGCGTAATGGCTCATTTCAGAATAATTTTGGAAATGAATTTGGGTAAATAGCAGAAAATAGAAATATTCAAATAAAGTAAAAATACGTCAAAATAGTAAATAAGTACCTTACTTGAATAAATGCGCTCATTTACATTCCACCACTGGTTTGGGGACTTGATAAAGATAAGATTGTTTAGATATTTGAAAAGGCAAAAATGAAGCAAAGGACTGTATTTGACAGAATTATTATTATATGACCGTAATTTCAAGTTGACAGGGTTATTGATGTGTTTTATCAGTCAGCACAGAGTGACCTTTTGGCTGTTGTGTATTTCCCTATACACTTTCAACGCCAGCTCAAACAGCTAAAATCACAGAGAATGATCTCATAAGCTAGTAATCAGTGTCAGTCAAAAATCAGTAGCTCTCAACACTTCTACACATTGATTCCCAATAGTACTTTGTGATGTGCGGCGGTTTCCCATTTTGTCAGTAACCCAGCCTTGTGTTTGAGATAATAACCTCACATGGTTTTCAGATTCCCATTCAAAATTGTCCACACAAAGCAAATGCTTCAGTTAAACACAAATCATTTAAATTACTTAAATCGACTCAAAATAAACCATATCCCAGAGGGACTCTGCTGCAAGCATTGTTATGTGCTTTCACGACAAAGATCGCTCTGCACATACTCGACTGCAGTCTAAGCTTCAGTCAACACACCATTTGGCGACAGAAACCAACTTTGTGAAGGTTAAGCAACTTTCCAAAGAAAATCTCGCAATCTAATAAATTGATTTTCTGTGCATTTTCTGCATAAATTGTGTGTCAGTGAGTGTGTTCCCGAGCCTGATCAGATGATCTGTATAGTGATCTGACAGCACTGATTAATTTTCCTCTTCCTGGAAGCCAGCTGTAATCAACAGGAGCTGACTGGCAGATGAGAAAACACAGCAAGCGTCCTGCATGGTGACAATGTGGCTCCATCGTCCCACACAGCTTTTGTTCTAACTGCACCAGCCCCATGATTGGAGAACTCAAGAACTAAATACCTTACAGTTTTATTGTGTATTCAACTTTTTTGTTTGAAAGTTTCAGTGTTGAGCTACTGCAGATTTCATGTTTTTATTCAGTAATCAATGTTCGATATAAAACACTGGTCGCACTTCATTTTCCAGTGCTTTAATAAGACATAACAAGCTGTACTTATCTTTCAAATTAGACAAAAAAATACAAATAATATTGTCTTTATTAGGTATTAATTAAACACAACCATACCTTAATTAGACAGCATACACCCAATGGTACACTATGTTACAAGCGTTCTTTGAATCAGAATAGAAAAATGCTAGAAATATTATGTTCTTTATTAGACAGTAGTTGTATGCACACCATACATGTATTAGAGGGTAATTAGGGACACATTACTGTATAACAAAACTGTACTGTAAACTTGTAAGATCCCACATATCTGTTACTTTCCAATTTAAAAACAATATGTGATTTGCGCTTTAGTTTACTGTACAGTTCTGTTGTAATGTGACTCTTATTACACTCTAAAAAGATCTTATAAGGGTTGAATAAAAAGCCTAATACTTTCTAATAAAGAACATATTATTTTCAGCTTTTGATACTACATCTTATTAGTACGCTTTAGAATAAAGTGTGACCTGCTTGAACAAGAAACATTTTCCAGCAGTCTCTATGACAAAGAGCCTATTCTTCTGCATATGTTTTACCTTGTTTTTCTGGTTTTCTTGTGTCGAGTCCTTCATGTATTTTACACCAGCCCCTGTTTTACTTAACCTCCCTCCTAATTTTAATACAAAGCTTCTGTGGGTGTATCAGGTTCTTTCCAGCTGTGCTTAAATTTCTTCCCTGCTGACTTTGATAAAAAATTATGGCAGCTATATGGACTCGCTGTGAACACTCTCTCTTGCTTACTGTATATGTGTTTGTGTGTGTTTGTGTGTGTTTGGCATGGGGTAAAGAGAAACAAAGAGAGAGATGTGTGATTGGAAACAATACCATCTATCAGGCTAAGAGTATTTGTCACTGTGAGAATGGAGGAGAGGGGGAGGAGAAATAGCGCTGCCTTGTCAGGGAAAATGTGCTTTTCAGTAACAATGGCATTCTTGGTACACAATCTGTCTCACCGGGGCCCTGTGGGGAATGTGTTTGTCTCTTCCTCCAACTGGCAGGGGACAAAATCAATCATGACTTATTGTTGGACTTGCCTTTACAGTGTCTCTCACGTACATGTCCTCAGTCTACCTCGGCCATCAGAAAGGACGAACACACACGGTAGCACTGCGCCAAAAAAGAGCAGTGACTGATGTTTGGCAGACCATCGATCAGTCGAGTGGAACATTTTGAACGCCATTGTTTGTCTTTTCAATGCACCACTCATTTGAATGACTTCCCTTTGTTCTAAAATCTTATGAGACATTGACAAGAAAAAGCACAGTATGTCACTCCTAATTTGTGCCATCATCTGGATCTCTCTTTCTTATCCGCTAATTTATCCTTGTTCCCTCTGATACCTCTCTTCGGCCTGATACCGCTCTCCAGCTAACGTCCTAATGAAGGTGAAATAATGCATGAGGGTGGTAGAGGGGGATCCTCTCCATGTCTCATTATACAATATTAAGAGACAAGAAGCACGAAGGGAGATTTTTCTCCATGTATCACTCTCATTTTTACTGATGTCCTTGTAACTGACAGGAGGTTTTCACATTGGCCAATTACTGCTCCCCTGAATTCTACGCAGCGTTTGGATCAGATCGGACCAGACAACCAGCCGGGATGCAGCCAAGGTCCAGAACAAAGGCTGCATATATATTTAATCCATAAAGCAAACAGGCGTCTCACTCTCTGCGAGCCATTTTGTTGTCTGGACTTGATGTATGAATTCATTATGTAATATCACATTATCCATGTATTATGCATCTATGATGAGACAGTGATTTCGCTCTGATGAATAACAGCTAATAGAAACAGATTGCCCTCACTCAACCTTGACATGCCTTTCACCCTCTATCTCTCCTCTTTCTCACACACACTCACGCACAAATGCTCTATCAGATGACAAGCATAAGATGAGTAAGGGTATGTTAGGAAAAGTGAGAATTATTGATAAAAAAAACTTGTTCTGAGGTGAAGGAACAGGGTTTTATCTGACCTTAGTACAGGGTCACACCTGAAAATTCCAAGAAAACATTTACAGCTGTATTTGTGTGTCCTTGTGGAATTGGTGGTGCTGGAAGCTGATTACTTGTGGTGTTGGAGAGTGTAATTTGAAAGCATAACTTTGCCAGCTACCAATTACTTCACAGTGGAAGAAGTTGAACCACAGCACAGCTACCCGAGGGAGAAATTTAGTTTGTTTAACTGGAGCTTCCTAGAAAAAGTAGTTAAAACTACATTGTTAAAAAAAATCAAATGACAGTGTTTTCCCCAGTGTATTACAGGCCTGGTGGCCCACCAGGCCCAAGTTGATCACCAGGCTTAGGCATTGGGGAATTTAATTTTCAATGTATTTTTAAGATTTGTTTTATGTAGGGCCCTATGAAATCTGAGTTGCGGCTTTTTTCTGTCGTGTTGCCCCTGTTGAAAGATAATTGTCACTGAGCCAAACAACTTTGCTGTGGAAAACCCTGAACAATGTACATGATGAGTGGTGCCCGTGATGAGTGGTGCCCAATCCATGCTGCATCTTCAGGCTGATACTGATATTAGGGAATTTTTAAAAATCTAATATCGATACATTGGCTGATATATTTTATACAGAATTTAGAATCATTTCTGTTAATTATCCCTTCAAAAATGTGTAACATTTTACAATAAAATTTATTTTCCAAAATCACATTGTGACTGAAACAGTAAACTTTCAACAACATTTTTAATAATTATGAGTAACTATAAATAAAGAACTACAGAAAGGATCAGAATGCTGCCTATAAAGCTTAACAAAAACAATCAGCTTTATTACAGGTGCATATGTAGACTGATATAACAAAATGCAGTACAACGTAGTCACATGCCAGCAAAAGATGACCCCCAGTTGAGTGTATTGCAAATAATTGCCCACTTGTTCACAGCTCATACCTCCGTTCAAGGACTAGTAGACAGAATGTCACACTTGGTTTTGTATAATATCCAGTAGAGAAGAAATGGTAAAATGAGAATAAAAATTGTCATTGAACTGCCAGCAAGCTACTGCAAAAATGTAGATTAATTACATGTAGTTCACTACTCTCCAATGTTGCGTGTGGGGAAAGTTGGCGAGTTATTGTAGTTGGCAAGCACAATAACTTGCTAGCTGGCCAGTCACGGCTTGCTAACTGCCAGACAACTTCTCACTAGCTTCTAATGGAATCTCTTGTTGAGAGTCTATTTCTTCTGTCTTTCTGAATTGATACTCTTGTGATACTTTTCATATTCAAATATCTTATTACTTTGTCTTAAGCCCTTTGTTCCCTTAGGGAGTATAGGCCATTGATTAGTATCCTCCACCTCACTTGGTTGTTGGTGGTTCAAGATCTCCCCAGTTGATGCCACTCCAGACATTTCTGCATTTCTGCATTTCTTCTCCAGCTGTTCCTGTGGTGACCTCTTTTCCTTGTTCCTTGGGGGTTCCATTTCAGGGCTTGATGGGTGATGTTCGTGGCAGATTTTCTGAGGGTGTGTCCAATCCAACTCTACTTACTTTCTCCTCTGTATTTGCATGTCAGTGGGATTCTGGCTAGATCTTTCCCACAGGTCCAAATTACTTACTTTGTCTTTCCACCACATAGATATTGCCAACATTTAAACAATGACTAATTTCTTAGAGTTCAATAAATTACAACCCCGAGCATACATGCGTCATTGTTTCTTTTTTCAACCCTGATAACGCTTCTAAAGTTATCTCAACTTTTTAGGTATAATCACTGCAGTAAAAGAAAGTTCAATTGCTGTTCTTCCCTGTCCTCTTATTGTTACAGCCACACAGCAGTTGGGGCTACTTGAATGAACTCACTCTGTCAAACTGGTGACATTTAAGCTGCTAAGGTCTTGGGCTTGTGGGATTTCATTTCAGATTGCTAAAAACAGAAATATTGATTAAACAATATTACATCATTTTATAAAAAATGATCATCCCTGTCTTGAAAAATGGAGTAAGCTGCATGACATACTGCTGAACAAAGTAATGTTCCAAGACTGATTTTTTTTTTCTGAGTAATTTGAGTTGTTCCAAATGTCAATTTGCTTTTGACTTATGTTTTCTTATTTTTGGAACAGATTCCTGTTTCACTGCAGCTCACTATTTGTAGCCGACCATTGAAGCATGTCTCATGACTGATTGCAACCCATGTCTCTTGTGCAGCTGTTTATACTCCAGCAAAGGAGACTTATGTAAAATTGGATGGTGCAACACAGTTAATAACATACAGTTTTTCGTATTGGACTCTTCCCCTCATGTCAGCATTGTTAGGACAATTTGCTCTTGGCCAATCAGATTTACTTTGGTTTTACTAAGGAATCCACTGATGGAGACGATTCAGTTGAAATTAAATGGCATTCTGCTGATATACATCTTAAATTCTTTTTGCTGGCTTATGTGACCAGGCCCGCGGGGTAAAAACAAGAGAATTAACAATGTCCACCATGGGGTTGGCACAATAATGCTCAATGTGCTGAGAGATGGAAAAGCTGATGTGATAAAAGGTGATGTGAGGGTGAGACAGAAAACCATGAGGAGAAAGGAAGTGATTGAGGGAGGCGGGGAGGGAGGGATGGGTGGAGACAACAAGAGGCAGGCTGTGTTTTCTTGATGTGATGCAGAAAGTGTGTGGAGGGAGATGGGGGAGACATAAAAGGGACAATAGAGGGAAAAGAAAGGTGAGAGAGGGAGAAAAGAAGAGAGAGAGGGCAAGCGGGATACAGAGAGTGGGGTGGGAATGTGAAAGTAATGAGAGGTGACAGTGTGAATTACATTACTGCTAATTAATCCACGCTTGACCACATTTACTAACGAGAATACAGATACACACTCTGGACCACACTTGTAGGTAAAACGTAGACACAAGCACATTTACATTACACAAACTCATAGATATAGTACATAAAGGACAGGAGCATGTGATCACACAGCAAATACACATAGAAACATGCATCCACAGCAGATTACTTCAAGAACTGTTCTTTTATCTCACTTTCACCTTGATTCTTCCATCTCAAGGAGAGCGCTAAAGCACCTGCCGATTAAAATACAGAATTTTAGGCTTTTTTTAAACCAGGTTTGCTGCCTTGTTTGCCCTTTATTGGAGGTCAGCAACAGCAGGATAGATCTCCTTCTGAACTATACCGTAAACACATACATGGACATAATCCTCAATTTATGAATTCAATCTTGAAGCAAAATCTGTGGTAAAGACACCATGAAATTGACACCGAAATGGAAACTGGAAAACAGTGTGAATCTTTAATGGTGACCTTCTCCTGCACAAGTATGCTTGGGAGGGTAACTTTAAAAATGTATGTTTAACGTATTCCAAGTCTCACAGTTATTAAAGTAATGTAACCTGATTACTTTCCGTTGCTTTTTGATTACCCCAGTACCACGTGTTCAAATTATTTAGCCTTGTCTCACCAAGTACCCACTTTGTATGGTGTACTTGCACTTATCTTTATGCCCATGGATGCTTAAAATGAGGTGTGGTCAGCTGCAAAACTGGTGCACTGTTATCTTGTGAGCAGAAAGTGACTGCGCCATTGACCAACAAAAACCTGGTCTAAATTTAATGGCACAGTGTTTTCCTGCTATTTACATGACACATTATTCAGACAGTAAGATGAACCTAAATAGGTGGGTTCAAAACACCCATGCACTCTAATCCACTGGTTTAATCCACTGGTCATAAAAATAAACTTCCTGATAAATAACAGATGATTACAGGTGGATGTAATAGGATGAAGCTGTGTGCATAAGAGAGAGGCACTGTGCCAATTTACACACTGATCTCTAACTGACTTGATTGTTTAAATCTGACAGGATCGTCATGATCTGATGTTAATTCAAACTGATTAAAAATATTGTTTTTTTGTAGGTATACCTTCACAGATGTGATGGTTGGCCATGCCATTGACACTAACACACCCTCATAACGTCACAGATGCTTGCTTTTGAAGTTAGTGCTGCTAACAATCTGGATGGTCCTTTCCCTCTTCATCCTGGAGGTCATGACATCTGTGTTTTTTGAAAACAATCTGAAATGTGGACCCTCGGGCCACATCACACTTTTCCACTTTGCGTCAGTCCATCTCAGATGAGATTGGGCCCCGGAGATTTTGGCAGTGTTTCTGAATGTTGTTTGTATTAAGCCTTCGGTTTGCATTTTAGAGTCTTAACTTGCATGAGTAGATGCAGTGACAAACTGTGTTTACTGGCAATGGCTTTCCAAAGTGTTCCCGAGCCCATGCCGTACCCTTTATACAAGTATGTAGGTTATTAATGAAGTTTTTATTGCAGTGCCTCCTGAGTGGTCAAAAGTAGCAGACATTCGGTTTTGGTTTTCAGCCTTGCCCATATGTGCAAAGATTTCTGATTCTCATTCTTTGAATCATATAATGACATTATGGCATGCAGATACAGATTAAGAAATGTCCTTAAACTGTTGGACTTTTTGCCCACAGTTTTTCATAAAGTGGTGACCCTCACCCCATCCATGCTTGTGAATGATTGAGCTTTTTCAGGATGCCCCTGTAAGACCCAATCATGATACTGTCACATGTTACCAATTAAACTGTTTACCTGTGCAGCGTTCCAAACAGGTGTTGAACTTTGCACAACTTTCCCAGTCTTTTGTTGCCCCTGTCCCAACTTTTTTGAAATGTGTTGCAGGCATTAAATTCAGAATGAGTGTATATTTCCAAATAAACACCGGTTCAAGCATTAAATAGCTTGTCTTTGTACTATATTAAATTGAATACAAGTTGCAAAGGATTTGAAAATTCATTGCATTCTGTTTTTATTTTTTTATTTTTTCCCAACTTTTTTGGAAGTGGCATTGTACATTCTTTTTTATCCTAGATTATCTACATTGTTTTAGTGTGTGTTTGCCAAGATTTGAAGATAATGGCTGTAGACATGGCTTCCTTCTCTCAAATATATTTCTCAAACATAATGGAACTAGATGGCCTTCAGCTTTTCAGTGTTCAAAGCACCAAAATACATTTTAAAACTTAAAAACAATGTTTTTTTGGAACTCATGACCCATTTACTGAAGATTATCCACAGTCCTTGTTAAGAGCAGTTTTACATAGCAACTATTTTCTTTTGTGTTTGGATCTCGTATCTGTTTTTGACCACAAACCAAGTGCCAAAATAACCCATTTGAGTGTCAAAAAACTGAGATTCTCGAGGAGACAGGTTAGGAAGAAAATTGTGGTTATTTTTAAAGGAAACTGTTGATTGTTCGTTCGATTGGAAATGGGCACAGGCTCTGGGGTGTCAGAGTTAGACTCTCTGTATGCCTTTTATCCATCCAAATGGCCACCAACACCTCCTCCCTAACAGTTTTTTGTGGTCCTAGAACAATGTCTCACTACTGTACTTAGGTCTTTGCTTCTGAGAAGGAACAGTGCTATTCAGTATGTGTAGACAATTATTTGCAAAATCACAAGAGGTCAGTTTTCATGAAAACGTAAACACTATTGTTTGTCCGGTGAGAACAGTCTTATTAAATCCTGCCCGAACGTGTTGTGGAGTTACATCATAAACATGATGTCTTTAAAAGCAAAATGCTGCCTCTGTGTTATGCCATTAAATTCAAATTCAAGTCCTTTCACAAACTTGTTCTACAAGTCATCTATCTATTCTATGGAAGTATATGGGCTGGCTTTCAAACATTTTTGCTTGTTTACACCAGCATTGCTAACAAATGTCAAGATGTAGCAGTTGTGTTGCACAACCTCATCAGCGCACTAAAAATGTCACTCTCTCTCTCTCTCTCTCTCTCTTGCAAATTTGGTTAAATTTTTGGGTTTTATTTAAGGACAGTGGGTACTATGGCTCTTAATTGAATGATAAACTGTCTATCCTAAAAGGCCATGCCCAGAAAAAACACACACTGTCTGTGGCATTTATTCTGGCATTTTGGCTGTTCTGAGAGCATGCTGAGAACATGTCCCTGAACACATAGCTGTTGTATTCTGTAAATCCTCTGTTTCTGCCTTCTCCTTCTCTCTGTTTGCCCTCACTCATGTTCATAAGAGGTGTCTAGTGTCTGTTTACTTTGTCTTCAGTCATCAGAAAACAGGCACAAACATGGTGCCCACTGCTCCACCCACACACATCACCACCTCCCGACTCAAACTGCAGTTGACTGTGAGTGACATTCAAGCCCGCTGCTCTGGAGGGAAACTCATTATAGAATGCTAAACACTGCCGTCCAAAGGGCCACACAGTGTTAATGAGTGTTGGCGGAGGGGAGGACATGTGTGTCCTGTCTGCTTACTATAGCACCAACATATAATTCTGACCTAGACTGCAGGCTTTGTCCCAAACACACACAAACACAAACACACCACTCAAGACCACTCGACACTATTTTTCAGTTTGTTCTGTGATTCAAAATTGTTTCCTTGCTATTTTGTCTTTCTCTGAGACAGCACTTATTATTACTTTTTTATTATTACATCTCTTCCTGCAAGATAAATTTTCTCTATTTCTTATTTGGTGCCTTTCAGGCATTGTGGACTCAATAATTACACAGTCTAAATAAAGATATTCAATTATTAGCCCCCATTTAAATATGAGAGTTGAATATTTAAATAGTTTTGTTCCTTAACGAGAGAGTTGCATTTATTTGGAAATATTAAGTAATCCATCGCTCACTGGGAAAAGAATGCCTTTACCTAAAATAAACCATCATTATTGAGAGTTAAAAACTGTGCATTTTAGTGGCAACTGCATTTGAAGTCATTATTGACAGATTTTAAAAAATCTATCTTGGAATTAAAGAATTTCTGTATTTACCCATAAATAAGAAACATGAGAGCTATATCTATCTATGTTCATTGCTGTCTTCCTGCCATCCGTCTACAACACCCCCCCCCAACACACACACACTGAGCTCTTTTTTTCTCTAGATCTGCTGCCCCCTGATTTTATTTTTCACTCTCTGCTTTCCTATCTTCCTCCTCTCAGTATATAATGTGTGTAACCTGTATTTAGAGTGCCACCTGAGAAAATCCTTATCATGTCACTCACACACACGGGCTGTCAGCAAAGATAGCTGCTCTGTATGTCACCCTGCTCATTTGCTCACTCTGCTGTGAGTGTGTGCTGAGAGATGCTACTCTGATAGGCAACACCCACATGCTCACAAATGTATGGAATGAGGCAAACACACTGAATAACGAATTTTGATATGACCAGAGTGACATTTGTGCTGACTATGGCACAAAAATAGAGCAGAATACCATGAAGACTGGCCTCTGTTGAAGGTTTTAAACTCAGAAAATCTCTTATATTCTCTTTCAGTCACTCACTTGCTTGCGCACTCGCTCATGCTGCTCTCAAATGTTTTTTGCTGTGTTCACATGAACAGTCCAAATGAACGCCCCCTCTTGCAGTATTCCCAAAGTAGAAATTTTCTGAAAGCTCTGACTTCACAAGTTGTGACGTGGACATCTTTGCTGGCGGTGGAAGCCGTTGAAGTGCGGTTGGTCGGTTTCTTGCTCTACCAGTCCAGTCCGGTGAACTTATGTAAAACTGTCTTATTTTGCATTAATCGACAATGCTTTGATTTATTTAAATGCAATTTTCTGATACATATCCAGGTTATAAAAGGAGGCTCTCAATAGTGCAGGAGTCATATTTACAGTAACATTATGCAAAATACAGCTGGCCCCAAGAAATGTAACAGACACCTCACTCACTATAATCCAGCACATAACATAATATAAACCACAACGTGAACAGACACATCACAGCACAAATGTACAACCGTAACATTTCAATTTTGGAACACAAAGCAGCAAACAAGTGATTAGTTTTGTTTGGTTTGCTGATGTGTTCCAGCACTAGAAGGCATCATGGGAAATATGGGAAATCTCTGCAGCACATGTAGCAGAGTGTGCCTCACAGCTGAGCAGACGGTAATGCAGAGCTAGCTTATGAAAATTATGGAAACTGAATAAGCAATGACTCTAACGTCTTCCCTTTTCAATGTAACTCTGATATTACCCTGTCCCTGACAGTTTGCTATATAAGGGGCAGTAAGGCAGCAGAGGGAAAGGTAAGTATGAAGCCTTGTTTAGATCTACTCCAGTTTATCCTGTTAAAGTTAGTGCATTACATCATGAAAACAAACTCAACATTTCCTCTTTACGTTTGAAATTAAAATTGTTCTGGTATTTCTGTCGACAGAACTCCATTTTTAAAATTATTTTCTGGGGCTTTTTGCCTTTATTTGGATAGGATAGCTGAAGATATGACAGGAAGGGGGGCAGAGAGAGAGGGGACGACACGCAGCAAATGAGCCGCAGGCGGGAGTCGTGCCTGCGACCACTGCGGAGGACTGACAGCCTCAGTACATGGGGCGCACACTCTGCCAACTGAGCTATAGGGGCACCCCAGAACTCCTTCATTTCTTAACAAGACTTTTATTGTTAAACATTGGGGGACATGTTGTGGTAAACGGGCCTTGTTCATGGACTGTTCTATGTTCCAGCTGGGAGTGGCTGAGTGAAAATACTAATCCTTGTGGTAAAACCCAATACTACCGGTCCAGTCTGGTATTTGGCTTAATGTCAAAATTTTTAAATCATTAGGTTAATATATTGCGAATAAGTTCCTTATCAGGCTTCTGCAGAGGCTTGATGACGAGCTGATCAGTTGGATCAGGTGTGATGGAGCAGGGAAATATCTAAAACATGTGGGACAGTGGGCCCTGAGGATCAAGACTGGGAAACACTGGTGTACACAACTTCTTATGTCTAGACTACAAGCTCAAAAGTTCTGTTTGAAGGCAGCAATACTCACTCACTCACTCACTCTCTCACTCTCTCACTCACTCACTCACTCACTCACTCACTCACTCACTCACTCACTCACTCACTCACTCACTCACTCACTCACTCACTCACTCACTCACTCAGCCCTTGAGTCATTAATCTGGAGGACTGGAGATTCTGCACTTATGTAAATAAAATGTAATAAATTCACTCTGTCTACCGTTGGGCACAGTCACTCACTCACTCTGCTTTTGCCCACACACACACACACACACACACACACACACACACACACACACACACACACACACACACACACAAACACTCATTTGAATGCTCTCAGACGTATATCATCAAGACTATTTTTAGACCGACTACTGGCTTACACTAAAAATCCTTCCCGTCCTCTCTCTCCAGTCCCGTCCCACTCCCGCTGTCTTTGCTTTTTCTCTGCGTCCCACACTCCCATATCTCTACCTCCACGACTATCCGCTCGCTTCACCACCCTTTCGGTATCTCTTTCCTTCTCTATTTCTCTGCGCCGAATTTGACCCTTTCCTGCAAGCCTCTCACCCATGACAAGTAATCAACCTCTTCCATTTACAGCACAGCTACATATATGCCTCCCTCCCTGTTTCTTGCCCCCCTCCTTCTTCTTGATGTCTCCCATGGGGAGGTGAGTGCGGAGCTAACTGGTGGCGCTGGTTGCATTGGAATGTGGCAGTGCTGTAAAAAGAGCTCACCTCTCCTATGGATTCATAAAGTCATGTGGCCAGCATTCAGGAAATTGATTTTTTTTCCAATTCACTAGGTGATAATGACGGGTCTTCTTTGGTTGAGGAGATTGACATGTTGAAATGAACTGGAAATTATGCTCTGTTCATGGTTAAAGGATCTGTGATTATATATATGGATACCACACACACACACATGCACACTTTCGATTTCTTACTTACACAAGCAGTCCTGCCGCTGCCACTGTCTCTGTCTTTCTGTGTCTGTCTTGGTCTGTCTGCGCATGACGGAGTTTTATGTGTGCCTCTAAATCACCACAGTACTCACACTTTAGCCCAAGGCTACAAGAAGCTGAGAAGGGGGAGGGTAAATGGCCCAAGATGAGAGGATGGTAGGAGGAAGAAACAGAGAGTGGCGACAACATTAACAGAGGCAGGAGGGCCTCCGCTCATCATGAAGTCAAAGGAGGTCTAAGAATTTTATAGGGAATGGATGATCAAGACTTTTTCAAGAGAAACAACTATTTTGACCAAGGAATTTACTCTTATACATGACACCCACATAAGCTGAACCCTGTTCACCCTGTCCTTAGATTGCTAATGCACCTTCCTCCCACCACTGGTTTAAGTATTTCACAAATTGAGAACACTGGTTGGCAATGGCCAAATGTAGGTGAGGTGAATTTCTACTGACTGCTTTAAGTTTTAAATAACTCTCACAAAGACTTGCTGTAAAAAGACTTAACTGACTATGCACTCAGTTCCCCTAACCTTGTTTAGTCCAGTTGAACCAAATCCAGAAGCACTTACCCTCTTTGTGAGGTTCGTTTCAGCTGGTGTGAACGCTGGACTTCAGCTTTGGTGCAGACCGATCCACTGCTCTCTGGTCCGCCTCGAAGGGGTGGTCTCAGACTGGTGTCAAGTGGAAGGGTTTGTTTCTGGTGTGAACGCTATATGATCGTATGTGTCATTTCAATGGTTAAAAAACATTTTCTCTTCCTCCTTTGGAGACTAGAACACATTTTCTACCAAAATGTGACCTGGGAGGGGGCCTGCCTGCATGATTAAATTATTTAATAACTGCTATTTGAGGAGATTTTCATATGCACAGTCCTTTAAAGTCTGCTGATATGCGCTCTAGGTCAGTACCAACATAAATAGAACCTGATGGTGCTCCATTGGGCAGAAAACCACAGGTGTTACTAATGGCATTTAACTATGGCTCTGTTCAATCCAAGTGTCCCAGTAAGCCGTGACAGTGATCCAGCATGCATGATATCAGGACCTTGAAACTGAAGCAGCTAAATGGAATTAAGCAATCATTAATTGTATTGTTTCCACCTGTGTCAGTGTCACGTTTTGCCTCGCTTATGGGCGTGAAAAGTTGTCATTTTGCGGTCAGTTGAGCAACAACACTTGAGCAATGTCCGATTAGACTTTCAGAATAAAGCCTGGCGAGAAACATTTCAGGTGATGGTTCACAGTTTGGTTAAGTTTAGGCACTAATACTATTTGAAAACATGATGGTTCTGGTTTTCCAAAAAACAAAAACTTCCTTAACTTTCTGCTGTGACTTTTTAACACTGGAATTGAACCTTTGTGTCCTGAGTGAAAGTCCTGTGTTTTACCCATCCATCCATCTTGGCTCCCTCCCTCATTATCACCCCCTACTGGTACTACACCTTTATACACGCCAACGTGTGTACGTGTGTACTTCTCATGCCAGGGCAAGCCAAAACGTGACACTGACATGGTATACTCTAGTGAATCAGCAGGTCTATTACATGCCTTGTTATGAGACTGAACTGGATGTTTCTGCTGTGAAATATCAAAATATCTTGTGTAAATTTCTTCTTTTATTCAAAATTTAAAGTGATCCTCACCCAAAGTTTGAGTACGAAATAAATGAATCACTCCAGAACAGTTGAGCTTTATCACTTTATCACTTTCTGTTTTTTGGAAATAATTCTGACCAGAGTAAAAAAAAAAAAAAAAGTTCTTTTAAAACTTTTTGTGCCTAAAGCACAAAAAATGCCACCCACAATCTCAAGGCACACCTGCATTCATATTCGTGCAAAATAGCCTCTATAACCAACCTAACCAACAGAGGGAACAAGTACTAGCCAATCAGAGGCAGAGTTCCTGAAGGGCAGGTAGAAAAAAAAGGTGTCAATCAAGGGCCTTTCATTTGTCTCACTCTACTAGAGTTGGTAACATTAATAATCAATTAATTGATTAATCATTATTAACAGCACTGCATAAGAAACATAAATACACTCGTGAAAAAATCAAATCAGTTATATTTCAGATCTTTATTTCATGGTAAACTGATGAAATTTTACTCCAATCAAAGTATTAATGATTGATTAAGTCATTAATTAATCATTATCATCCCTGCACTCATCCTGCAAGAATGACAAAAACTCCAGTTTGCATTGCAAGGTTTTATATATTATAATTTTTTTAGCGTATTGAATGTGCCTCTGTATTGGGAAATGAGTATGTATAAAGTACTGATACGGTGAATTGCAAATTAATTAATAACTTTTTGCATAGTTCTATATTGTATGATAATAATGTATGGTTGTCACAAAATCCCAAGGCACATCTGAACTTGCCATCTGGAAACCATTGTTTTAAACAAGACGGAATCATTAATTAGAGAAAATATTGGTAATATTTATCATTAATTATCATTAATCGGTTAAGGAAATAATGTGAATTGTGCATGCCTAATTTTATGTCTGTCTGGTTTTGGGATTTCACCATGTGCCCAGCATGACAATGCAAGAATGGTGTTAAATATTCTGTTTGTGTTCAGAACTGAGCGATTGGAGAATCAGAGCAGGCCCCTTTGCTCCTTCGGCTATTATCCTGGTTTCATCCTTATTTTAAACCCTCAGCTATGGTTTCAGCCAAAGGTTCAACCTAAGCATAAATCTATTAGTGGGATAATTTTCATTCTCACTGGAGATGAAAATAAATTGCCAGGGGCATGAACAGAGACCCAAAGTCTGGGATAAAATCCCCTGTGTGATGTAGTTTTGAATCTTATAATTAATGTGATGTGTTATCAGTGAGTTTTTATAAAAGCTGTAGTTTTGCTTTTGTGTGCCTCAGTATCTGTGATATATTTCCACTCAGTAATTGACCTGATGTTGAGTCACAAACTATCAACCGTCTGTCACTGTACTTCACATTAATAAAGGGTAATTCATCAGTACTAATTTGCCATACTCGTTTTCTAATTGACCTTGAGAAGAAGTTAAGACGAGCAGCTCTGCCAGTGAAGGACAAACAACAGAATGCAAGACGAGTGAACAGAGGAGAAAGAGGATGATGTTAACAGCTGTTTGTTTTCTTGCAGATTTGAATGATGAATTAATCATTTAGCCAGAAAACAGCTGAGTACCTCAGCGCAACATCTGAACAGGTGCACAGGAGTCCTCCAAACTAATCTTATCAATATCCATGAACAAACACAAGTGAATGTGGTGTATAACAAAGTCTACATGATAAGTTTTACTTTATATTGCTTAATGTAAATTTAGTTTGTCAACATGCTGAGGTTGGAAGTAACGAAGTACAAATACTTTTACTGTACTCGGGTAGAATTTTCAGGTATCTGTATTTTACTTGAGTATTTTTTTTTTTTTGGCATTTTCTTACTTTTACTACCTACATTTTAACACATATATCTGTACTTTCTACTTCTTACATTTTCAAAACAGAGGTACTGCCTTCCCAACATCAAACCTGATTTCAACCTAAAAGGATGAGACAATTACACATAGAAAAGATAATTCCTTGGTGTATCCGTCAGTGCATTTCACGCATGACAGACGAGACAAAAATGATGTAAGAAGAAGACATAAAAGATGTGACAAGATGTAACATGACAAAAAACATGTAACATGAAAAAAGTCATAACAAGATGTCAAAGATGTAACAAGAATTAAAAGACCTAACAAGACACAGAAGACGGAACAAGACAAAAAAGACATAAAAGATGCAACACAAGATGCAAAAGATGTATCAAGACAAAAAATATGTTACGAGATGAAAAACGACTCAAAGACATAACAGATAAGGAGGGCTACTTTATACTTTTATACTTTGAGTATCTTCGTTTCAGAATCAACATTTGTCAACATTTAATTAATATATGGTGCACAAACTATTGCCACTTCATTCCTGTTTTTCTCTCTTTCATTGAAATAGACAGCACTAACTACAGTAGGAGACCTAAGCTTTCATAAGACGCTATTTATTGGCTGTCTTAGATAAAGAGGTACTTATTCATAGCCATCTCATTTTTTCCCTGTGGCATTTTTTCTTCCTTTAAAATGTATCAGCCCTTGCTATCAGCCGTGATGCTGCAAGGCTTTACACTGTTGATTGAGGATTGCTGGTTTCTAAAAATTGTGTGAATTTTCTCTCACACCGGAACACGAAGACAGCAATCATCTGAAAGTGGATTGTTTGCGCTCTCTTCCTTATTCTTTCGGGAACCATTGAAACACAATGAAAGCCATTTGCCCTGTATTGACTCCCACGTTCAGCTCAATAGCTCTGGATGATGACAACGCACACTGAATGGTCCTCTATTGCTCTTTAGGTTCCCCAGGGAAGAGGCTTTGTGCCTGACATAACAACATATTAGGCTTTTTTAAGGTATTGATTTGCAAACTGTTTACTTTTACACACACCACAGCATCCTAAATAAACCGAGAAACACTCACTGAAAACACCACATAAGCAAAGAGCATTTTTTTTATTCTAAATACATTATTAGGGAACACAGGGAAGCTTTTTGGATGATTTAGATTTGCCTGTATGTATATATTGGATGACAAATCTACAAGTAAGATGGACATGGCTGAGCTCTCAGCTATGACCTCTATGAAGGAAGGAAATGCAGCAGGTCCAGATCAATTTCTTGTAGACATTTATACCATTTTAAAGAGAAAATAACAGGGCCACTTAAAGCAATGCTAAATTAATCTTTTGAATTTTAACAAAGGCACTGATTACAGTGGTCTTAAAACCAGATAAATCATGAATTCTGTGACTCATATACTAATAATCTTTCTCTAACCTCAACTAAAGCACTTTTGTTGCATGATTCTAGATGTGAACCCTGTGGAGTTTAGGTCTTGTGCTTTGTATACTCGCCATCCACACCAACCAGTGCAAACTGTCACATTGCAGATAAAATATTTCATATATTAATATAGTCATTTAATAGCAGTGACCCAGGATTAGGGTTATTAAGGAATTTATCTAAAAAATAAACATTATTAGAATGCTGTTGAAACAACGAATGACTGCATGTAACCCGATGTAGACACATTTCATTATTAAATCAAAAATAATTACAGAAGCTCTTTCTCAATGATTAGAATTATATAGTATTCACTGTGTCTGAGCAGAGATGGTATTGAAACCCTTCTCTATTGTCTCACTCTCATTAGATACTAGACTACTAGCTTGGAGTAAGCTAAAGATGTTGGAGAAGAAATAACAAAGGCAGAGCAGGTTCCAGGTTAAAACTTTTACAGTATGGGTGCTAAATAAGAACCCAAATTCAATCAAAACACCCCTGACTAGTGCATTAAATGTGATGAAGGGACAGTATCACTGTTAAGGAAAATGTCCTGGAAAAGTTAAGTTTACTTGGTATATTTCCAATTGTATGTAACTTAATTTGTGAGAAGAAAAACATGTCATCTCTTCACCAATTACTTAAATGCCTTTTAAGCTCCCTGTCTTTGGAAAAAAATAATATTTGCATTCAAGGGAAAAACTAAAGACTTTGAATAGTATAAAGTTGTGTCTTATGTAAGTTTGGACAAATTGTACGCCATCACTGTTTTTTGTATATCTTTTCTTTTTTTTTTTCAACTTTTTATCTATCAAGTATTTCTTGCTGTGTTTGATTTTCTTTAATGCAATTATCTCTATGTATGTGTGTGTGTGTGTGCGTGTGTGCATATCTTTCTTTTGATCGTGTCTTGTATGTTTGACATTCAAAACATGACAGATTCAAAACAGAAAAAATACCATGGTAAAAAAATCAATCACTCTACAGTCATCAATTATTCATGGTCAGTCTGATAAGAGATTGATATGTATAATAGATCATAAGATTCTTACAAAAAGAAAAAAAACTCGTTAGTCGATATACCATCAAACCATCTCTCGATGTCTCTCAAAACTGACTATATATCTATAAGTCAAGCCTTTACTTCAGTGAACTTGTATTGCATAACACATTTTATCCACAAACTAATATTAAAAGGATTTTGCGAGTGAAAGATGCTTCAGGCCTTCATGGTTTGTTACTCTAAAGTGACAAAATCAGAAATAACTCAAAACATCACTTACTGGATTTCTCTGTTTTTGAGTTTCTCATTCTCTCTTTTCTCTTCCCTCTTAAAATACACACAACACTCAAAATTGACTCAAAGACAACAACATAAATAGTCATGAAATGCTAAATTTTGTTTTTACTGTATCCACTCAAGATTTGGTAGTAAACTCCTCTTAGGTCATTAAAAATGGAGTGCTCTTCTGTTCTTTTGCTGGTACATATGAAATATTAAGATAGGAAGGATGTTTCACTGGCCTTCTATGAGTCAGTGTTTGTGTATTTATTATAGCTGTGAATCTGGACTTACACTGTTTTGATATATAGTAAATCAAGAGATTGAATACATAAAATATGTCATGTCAATCAACTGAACAATGCAAACACCACGTCTACTTGAGAAACCAGCAGTGCATGTCAATCAGCCCAGCGATAACGATATCCAGTATCATTGCCCTCAAATATAACAAAATAGAAACAGACACAGACACTATCCTGTCTCGAAAGTGTAAGAGATGAAAAGATCAGAAGGAGATAGATTATTTCTAACTGAGCACAAATATATCAGTTAATCCAAATGACCAAATCTGTCCCTGAGTTTGACCACAAGGACAGTGTCCTTGGTGTGAGGTTTAAACAAAACTCTGTCATGTCTTTGTGAAGTTATATTGAAAAATACAGAGGGGATACATACTTTGGCCACACTATCTCCATTTGTTCCTCTGAAATATGCAATATGTTTTCTCTTCCTTTGAGTGTCTGCGTAGCAGGCATCCGTTGTATTCTCGCTTCGACACTTTGCCCCACTGCCTGCGTACGGTGACTGAGCTTGTATATCTTGAGTGAAGTGAGCTTAGCACAGCTGTCCCTGTCATGCATCATTCCTCTGGTCACATCCTCCCTACTTTATCCATCTGCTCAAGGCCTGCATACTGTGTGTGTATGTGTGTGCATATGTAAAAGCTTGCAGTTGTAATCCTCACCCTGCTACATCAGACCAGGTTTTCTCTGTCACATCAGCAATACCCAGAGGAAAAGGCTGAATCTGCATGTGTGGGTCTGTGTGCATGTTTCACCAATGGTTGTGTCAAAGTTTGCAAACCAATGGACTGTATTTTAAAGAGAGTGACAGTCTGAACGTCCAAATACTGAGTCAAAAGCTGAGTAAACTGAATGGAGGGACATGGTGTTGGGCTTAATGCACTCTGAGATTTTATGTAGTATTACATTTTAACACAAGTCAAAACTCCACCAGACAGCTGTAAAATGTTCGGAAATAGGGTCAGGTTCAGATGAATAGAGTCTGTTTAAGTGGCTAAAGCAAATGGAGACTGCTATCGCTGCTCCGCTATATTAAAAATCACTGAATATGCACTAAAGAAAGGGGAAGTGTAGGTTAAATGCATAAGCCTGGGCTTTTGTGTGCTTTCATATAAGCAGGGCTTATTATAAAGGTTTAAAACACATTGAAATAATATTAATTGTGTCGAGAGATAACAATAATAAAAGCAATAATAACTGTGACTGTGTTCAAAGGAAGCAAAATCTCATAGCATTGTGTGTATCTCATAAAATTAGAGTCTATTAAAGGTGTGAAAGACACAGAATAATTGAAGAGAGATTCATTTAGGGCCATATTTAGACAGAATGTAAACAATTACCACATGCAGAAAGAATGGCACCAGCAGCTCAAAGTCTGTGCCAAATGTATCAACAATATGTGCTGTGCAAATGAATATGGAATTAATTGGGTTACGTTTGAAGGAGGCATTAGATGACAGTAGCAGACTCCTTTTCCCATCTTCCAATATTTGTTTTCATATCTACTGTTGATATTTGGATATGTCACAACTTGCAGTGAAAATCCCACCATAATAAATGGATATAATCACATACATTAACTGCAACAGATGAAATTCATCATGATATGAAATAGAATTAAATAACACCATGCATCTGACAGTTTGGCAAGTATTAAGATTTCTTATGTAAAATCAATGAGGATGTGACAGACAATTTTATACATTCCTCTTTTATTTGTCATTTTCTATCTCCATCAGTGTCTATAGTCTACAGTCACTGTCATTTCTCTGTTCAGTTCATTGTTGTAGTCTGGCAGGATTAAATAATAGGCTAATTTGGCACAGTTTGTGACGTTAAGACAAGACTTTGTCCCAGCATTCCAATAGAGAGCAAAGTCAAATTGAAAGAGTCATTTTAAGCTATATTATGTTATATTTCCTTATTAAATCGTCCAAAAACAAGACCTTCTTTGTTGAGTTGTGTACTTGCATTATCCTAAATTTTTCCAACAATGTTCAAACAGAAAAATCCATCATTTATCCATAAATCCATAAAGTAACGTATGTTTCCAGCTAGTTATACCTAGCTAGCTAGTTGCTATAACTTCAGTAAAAACACAACATAATGTAACATGATTAAAACTTAAATATTACCTCTTCCATGAACGTGAGTCATGCCTGAATCATGTTAGATTTTCGTCATCTATAACAACTCCCATGATCCCACACTACTTCACAACATCATCAGACTACCTCTTTTGGTACTGTTTAGATGTGAGAGAGACCCTTAGTGGCAGAATTTACATATTATGTTTATTTTTGAAGTAAATGTTAAGGTACATGTTGACTTAAAACAACACAAGCCCAAATAACCAACAATAGGCCTAGATATCCTTCCATTGTTCAATCAATTTTCTAGAAGTTTGCAGCTCATTTGCAAAGTATTTTTCCAGGTTTTCTGATTATTGTGATAATGATTTATGTTTTTCAGTACTTCCTAAAATGCTGCATCGGGTATCGGCTAGTATGCAAGTCAGTGTACCGATCCAACTCCATGCAGTGTATTAGCCCTGAAACAGGACCCTGCTACTAACCAGCAGCATCCCATACGCACGATTTTATGGTCAGTGGGGGAGAGAAATGCCAGCTTTACCTTGGCATCAGATTACCTTGCAAAGTCTCTGTTATTGTAGCCAGCTTCTAGTAGGCAGGCAGTCTCTGAAGTCTGTGTCAGAAGGAGGAATAATCCGGTGGATTGTGTTTCCCAGTCAGAGTTTTTCCAGGAATTGCCAGTCTTAGCAGAGCTAAGGCCAGCGCCTGAGCCAGTCACTGACTGACTTGACTATCAGTGCCGTGTGTACCTGCCTGGTGTGTATGGATATGGTACTACCACATACTCTGTGATATTTAACTGCGAATACAGACACAATTTTCATTTGATGATTTGGTTTGTCTTTGTGGGGATCCATAGTAAAACCTGGAGCAAAGCTTTTGAGTTCTTTCTTATGTGTGGTGAACTTTATTGGACTGAACTATTTTTGGGTTGTGGGGAGAACAAAACTGATTCTTTACTGAGTAGACTGAACTCTGGGACTTTTTTTATTTAACACATTCTTGGTTTGGTACTTGGTATTGGCCGATATGCAAAGTTCAGTATCTGCCTGGTAACATGCAGTCTGCATGCTATGTAACGGCTCTCAAATTGGTCTTCTTGTGAAACATGTTGCACAAGTGCTACAAGCTCATTCTTTGGTCTAAACTTGTCCTATCGCACTCAATGCCATGGTAACATAGAGGACCACTGAAGTCCTGACCTTGGTCTCTTTCTTTGTGTACATCTAGAAATTTATTATTCCAGCAGCTGGCAAAGCTGTGTTCACACAATGCAATGAAGGCTCTTTTTAATCCAAAACTCTGAACTCTATTCAAACTCTTTTTAGTGTAAAGCCAGCATTAGCTTGCAATAGTCAGGGAGGGAAACATGTAAAAAAGGACTGGAAACACACATTGTACTAAACATTAATAGCTCCAAGAAATGATGTGAAACTCTGCCAAGGTTCTATCAACAGGGGCATTATGTTTTGCTCCCCGTACCAATAGTGCATTTTGCCACCTTGAAAAGATTAAAGGATAACTTCGGTATTTTTCAACCTGGGCCCTATTTCCCCATGTGTATGTGTGTGTATGATTGATAGGTGCATCTCGTTTTAAAATTGGTGCGGTATTGAGGGACGCGGATGCAGCCGGCAGCTGCGAAACAAGTTATAACGGTAGATATCAGGGCAAATTGGTCCGTAAAAGTTTGCACATTAAACGTGCTTTTTTTTCGCCACAGTCCAGCTCACATCACCAGTGTCAATCATACACACACATACACATGGGGAAATAGGGCCCAGGTTGAAAAATACCGAAGTATCTTTTAAGTGAAGGAGGCATGGCCACAAATGGGTAGCAGTCTAACACTGAGCCTGTGTCATTAAAAATGAATATATTGTGACAGGGTGGTTGCATCTATTTGTGTTTAACTATAGCAATCTAGTTTGCAACTCATGTAAAATTAAGCCAAGTCAGGTTTCCTTTGTACATCACACACAATGATGTCTCAGTGGGCTTTACAGGCCCACATCAGCAATCATTTCATGCTTTTTAAGAAAACACACATAAGGGGGA
>JAJHUR010116043.1:0-21121 GCA_027495735.1 Lutjanus campechanus | reverse complement strand
AAAGATTAAAGGATAACTTCGGTATTTTTCAACCTGGGCCCTATTTCCCCATGTGTATGTGTGTGTATGATTGATAGGTGCATCTCGTTTTAAAATTGGTGCGGTATTGAGGGACGCGGATGCAGCCGGCAGCTGCGAAACAAGTTATAACGGTAGATATCGGGGCAAATTGGTCCGTAAAAGTTTGTACATTAAACATGCTTTTTTTCCGCCACAGTCCAGCTCACATCACCAGTGTAATCTCTGTCAACAACATGTAAAGCGTCTCTCTTACCGTTCACTCTGTGACGACATCTCACAGGACCTTTGCTTGTTGAAGAATGTCTTCATTGCAGCGAGTAGGATGACGCAAAAACACGAACCATTGTTTTCAATAGTTGCAGTAAAACTTTCAACTGAACTCCGGGACAGCTAGCTCCGCTCAGACCGGCTCTCAGCATGACTCCTGTTTTCTTCAGGCAACAAACAAAGATCCCGCAAGATGTTGTCACACACAGCAAGCAGTAAGTGAAGCATACTGTTGACAGAGATGACACTGGTGATCTGAGCCGGACTGTGGTGAAAAAAATAACGTTTAATGCACAAACTTTGACGGACCAATTTGCCCCGATATCTACCGTTATAACTCGTTTCGCAGCTGCCGGCTGCATCCGCGTCTCTCAATATCGCACCAATTTTAAAACAAGTTGCAGCTGTCAATCATACACACACATACACATGGGGAAATAGGGCCCAGGTTGAAAAATACCGAAGTTATCCTTTAAGTGAAGGAGGCATGGTCACAAATGGGTAGCAGTCTAACACTGAGCCTGTGTCATTAAAAATGAATATATTGTGACAGGGTGGTTGCATCTATTTGTGTTTAACTATAGCAATCTAGTTTGCAACTCATGTAAAATTAAGCCAAGTCAGGTTTCCTTTGTACATCACACACAATGATGTCTCAGTGGGCTTTACAGGCCCACATCAGCAATCATTTCATGCTTTTTAAGAAAACACACATAAGGGGGATTTGAGGAAGCACAGATTCTTCCTCCTGGGATCCTATAGAATCTATAGACAGGGCTGTGACGGTATGGATTTTGTCTGACCACAGTGAAAAAGCAATATATTCCCTAGGGATTGACAATCCAATCCAATATCGGTGCTGGGTACCAATATAGATGGAGGGCATTCATCAGGTATTGGACTCGTAACACTGATTTGCATTCCGATCTGCCATGTGTTTCCTAAATATAAATGCTACATTTTGAGAGCTATTGAGGGCTGAATTGCAATTTTCACTAATTGGTATTTGTATAGAATAAAAAGGAAAGATTTTCCAAATTACTGTGCTACAATACAGCTGGAGTGAAGAAGTGTTCTGAACAAACACTAGCAAACTGTAACATTTGTGCTTAGAAGAATAAAATAAACTCTCAATAAACACAAACCTAGAGGCTCACACAAACTACACAAGCCTTTCAGACTGAAGTTCAGTTTCAGCCTCATGCAATGTGACTACTACTACTACTACTACTACTACTACTACTAGTAGTAGTAGTAGTAATAAATAAATAAGTTAATAAACAAACTTCAAGAAAAAGAGCATTGGTATCAGCGGATGTACAAATTCTGATATCGGACCTGGACTAAGTTATCAATCAGGCAGTAAATGTATAGTGTAGGTTACAGAGTTTCAGTTAGCAAACACTGCAGCTTCTCAGGACCGACAAAACTTATACGTTTTTCCAACTTCTGGAAAAGTCAAGGGTCTTAGTCCCTGAGTAAACTGAGCAAGAAAGGAAGTGTTGCCTCTGATGTTACTGTTTTCAGAAGTTTTGTAATCCAGACTTGAACTGCAGTGTTCACAGGCAATCCCATGATGGTTTGAGTGACGACCAGTCCGAGGCTTTGATTCTGACTTGTCAACCCCTCAGCGGCTGTGGTCCTGAGTTGTTGTGTGTGTGTAGATCGGACACATTGCACAGTGGAATAACCTGAGATTACCCCTCCAAAATAAAATCTACAGTGATGAGGGTAATGACCTCAACCCTGTGGTAGGCATTACATGACCGCAGTAATTCTGTAATCATCACGACCCCATCTACAGATGGAGAAAACCTATTGACTTTATAACAATAATAATAAAATTTATTTATATTGTGCCTTTCCAAAACAGGGTTTACAAGGTGCTTTACAGGTTGAAAACAGCGAACAACTGGATTCATGTAGGTGCCAGTCATAAAAGTTTAAGAGCGATGGCACCATCAATAAACAATATAAAAGCAATAAACATCAAATACAGTAATAAAACATAACAATAAATAAAAACAATAAATAAAGTCAGGAGTTAAGCAATAAAATAATTGGTGTAGAAAAAAAAAGTAAGATAGGGGATCACAGGAAGGCTAGCCTATAAAAGTGTGTTTCAAGTAAGAATTTAAAGCCCCTATATGTAGGGAATAACATTTCAGAGAGTGTGTGAATCATATATGCCACAACAGTTTTTCTGTGGCACAGACAGTTTTCATTCTGCTTGATGGACCTCTCATCCGTCTCCCAGCACATCCTTCCTTCCCTTCCTCTCCGTTCCCCTGCATGCTCTCCGAGGCAATATCTTGACGTCACAACATCACAGACAGACACACATGCACACACATCTGGACCTTTGCAATTTGATATGCCTCTGTGCACACACATACACACAAACACACACAGGCATATTACCACACATGCACGCACAGGCTCTCACTCTCGAAGACACACTCACAAACAATTTCACTTGCTCCTACTGTTCCCTGTGGCCTGTGATGGAACTGACACACTGTCTCATTTGATCAGTGTGAAACCATTGTCTGACATCTTTAGTGGAGATGGGGGCTTCGGGGTGGGAGGTTGAGGGATGCAATATATGAGCAGAAGTAGATGGGAGAGAAGGAAGGGAGGAGATGTGAGGAATGGCGCTGACCAAAAGTGACCTCAAAGTCACTCGGAGATTTCTCAATGGAGGAGGGAAGCTGCGAATATGACTGAAGGGAGAGACAATGAGTAATAAGGCCCAATCTAACCTGATGTATTTTTCCCCCAAGGCGTTTGATGGTCACATGTGCAGCAGTGATATATACGCGCGGTCACACACACAAACACGCACACTCGCCTCACCAAGCTTCATTGATTTGATAGTTTTCTCTCCACTGGCCTGCAGCTGGGAGGTCACAAAAGATGAGACATGGCTCCAAGCTGTTCCAAAATCCAGTCACACATATACACCTCCTAAGGCCTGTAATTGTGTGTGTGTGTGTCTACAGTAAATCTCTGCGTTCGTGTGTGTGTGCAGCGCAGTGAGCAGTGTGGATGTGTGAGACGGAGCGTTTGTGTGGGACACTATGCCCAATGTTCTGGAAAGGATGTCAGGAACACTTGGCTGTGATGTGTTACTATGTTGACCAGAGCCCAGCTGTGGTGGGGATTTAACTGGTTGTCATCATGTTAATTAGTGTTGTCATGATAATTTGAGTCTCCATGGCTGCGGCCACAGATTGCATAACAGGCCCGCAGTCTTCTGGACACATCTGGAACCCCTGATTGCCTTACAATTAGAATAAATAGAAGTAACACTGTCATCGGACTTGAATTGCCAAATATAAATAATATCTATACTGGCCCTTTGAGACATGAGGCGAAATTAGCATAGCATATCACATGTGTGCACATCTGTTGTTCAGGTGTGTACGTGTGTATAAATGAACCAAACAGTGCATGCTAGTTTAGTGAGAAGGGGCTCTGAACAGTTATTAGATGTGGTGACCAGCAAACACATTTCAGCCCTCTAAATCCCTGCAGTTTGTACGAGTACAGAAGGTGCTGGTAATTGTTTTGTTAAGATTTTTCAAATGTATATTTATTGATTGACAAATCGTGAATTTATTTATAACACACATTGGCTTGAGAGATACTTTCATTTTAAAGGTACAAGGAGCTCATATATTTTGTTGATTTTTGAGGCCCCTGTGGACAAAAGCAGTAGCGTTTCCACTTTAGCAACCACAAAACATAATGTCAAAAATAAAATTATGAAAATAAAAATCTCCTGCTTTTTAACTGACTAACTAACTGTAACCTTGCCCAGGAAAGTGTTAACACAGGCTCATTTCATCAGATTTCAAGGAGAATCTGACCTGGTGGCAGGTCATATAGAGCTATTAGTGATATAAACTGAGATTGTTTTATAACCAGTTAAAAACTACTTTAGTACCTTTAACTAAAATGTTTCTTAAATTGAGGCAGTATATATTTAAAATATATGAAAAGCCAATTTAGTGAGCTTAATAAGGATTTAATTTAATTTCTTTGCTGTTGTATGCAGGTTGTGTGTATACTATATGTTTTCTATCACTGACTGAATTTTTTGTGTCAGTCTTACTGTAACACGTTTATTAGAAAGCTCATTGTTGCCATGCAAAATAGTCCAATTCTTACAATATGAATTCACTGAAGGATCTGGAAAACATTACTCTGTCCATATAATTTTGTTGCAGACATTTAAGCTGTCATGTGCAGGGTCTTGGGGCTGCAGGTGAGATTAGCTGTCATGCTACAGAGAGCAGGTAAATAACTCCAGGACATCATGTCACACATTCTGGATGGAAGAGAAGAAAAGGGAGATTTCTTTAATTCCTCCACCAAGGGGTCGATGGTCCATCCACCCGTGTAATGAGGTCTGTTAGCCAAATGAGCAGCCCTTCAAGTGTAAGTGCATGTGTGTGTGTGTGTGTGTGTGTGTGTGTGTGAAATTCTGAGAGAGATACAGAGAAAAGAGCCCACACAAGTGCGTTTAAGTCCATGCTAATTTTTCCTGTGTGCGTGCGCTCGTCATGTCTGTGTCTTTCACAACGTGCAGACTGCACAGGTGTTCTTCACAGTCACTCATGGAAAGCAATCAACCTTACATATGTTACGCCCATATAAATGTTTAACTTGTCAAATGTAACTAAACATCTGCAGCTATTCTCTAGAATGGATGGAGACATCATTAGTCACAGCACTCTGCTGACATGCTGGATGTGGGCTCTCATGTGGAGCTATCATCATGTGGAGCTTTCAGCCGTAATCAGGTAGACGCAGTCAGACATGCTTCACACCAATGTGGCCGTTTATTTTTGCAAGAATTTACATATCAACACGGATATTTCTGTGGCTCTTATGTTTGTGTCGTGAAGATTGCAGACCTGTAGGAGGTTTGGAGGAGGTAACACTAGTTTACTGCTGCAGGCTTGATTCTGTGTTTGTGGAGCATCCCACAGTTCTGCAGAGTCTATGTTGACTTTAAGAGCCCGTTAAGAGAGCCCCATCGTAGTTAAAAAGGAAATGATGAATATGGGTTTTAATTAGTGTGTAGCAACAAGCAGAACTGACTGTCTCTATGATAATAACACATTCTGTACATGCAGTGGTATTAAAGAAGATATATGTAACATATTTACTGTGCTAAATCATAAAACGACCCCTGATCTGTCATCTAGGGATGTCACGATTGTCCAAATTCACAATTCGATTTTTCAATTTTAAAGAGTTTAAGGTTTTTTGTTGAAGGTTTGTTGATAAGGTTTTTCGATTCAATTCTTGAAATTGAAAGCTCATTTCAGTCGAGTTTTGATTTAATATTGAAATGGTGACACCCCTAATGTCATCAGAGATTAAGGAAACCTGCTAACTTAAAATACTGGCTTCTCCGACAACAATGCTATAGCCAACTTTATTCCTTTGATATTTCCAGGCTTAGATCAACTTACAGAGTAGGACTTATCATATTTTGCCTTTATCAAAGTATGATCTTGCATTGGTGTAGGTTCAGTGTCCAATTAAAACAACAATTAAACAATTAAACAACAAATTTAATGTACCGTCTGTGGTTGTGAACTGCAGTACTCATTTTTCAACACAAGGGTCTTACATATTTCTCATTTAATTCACCTGTATTTCAGATCAGTTTAAATTCTGAAATGTGTTTTTAGAATATTTTCTACAGTTTATGGCCATTAAATACTTCAGATTTGTGCCTTCATGTCACACACGGTATTATATCAAGTCAATTGTGTTGTGATTCTTTTACAGCGACAGATACATTTTGCAGTGAACTGTTTCCATTATTTTTTGCATAATTATCTCTGTTCAATATTACATATTGATTGAAAATGTTTTCCATTACCAAGTTATGTGGACAAATAAGAAGGGACACAAATAAAATGACAGCAAAATAAAACATTTCATTTCCTATTAAGCTGACCTTTAAAGATAAAGCCCAGAGCAATTATCTTATTTCTATTAATGAAAAGAAAATAGATTTCAAATCTGGAGCTGTTGATTTGTGACCTAATGAGCAAACAGTGAAACAAGAACATATTTCTCTTGAAAATTAATTAAAGAGGAGAACGGTCAAGAAAATAAATGTTTCGGTTTTCTTTTTTCTACCTTAAAAAAATCCCCATTGAAATGCATACGTAACTGATATTCAACAGCCATCAAGTCTTCAACAGTTATGTAAATGGCTGGACCTTTCACACATTTCAGAAGCGTCAGGGGACTCAGTGACACAATAGCGTGCTGAGCAGGGCAGAAAAAATCCTTAACTGGAAGCACCACAGACATGGAAAACTTTTAGAAATCATTATATATGGAAGATGTCAAATACCTACATTTTGCCTATTCATCATGTTAGAATACAAAGGCTGACATTTCATGACTTGGTCCCTAAATACTGTTAACTCTCTGCAGATTATTATCCAGGCCAAGGTTTTGGACTGCTGTTGAATTCTCCTGTCCGTGATGCCAAAGACGGGCCTGCTGTCGCCTCCTGATCTGTTAGGAGTTGTTTTAAGAAGTCTGAACATCTCCCGTTTAATAAGATGATGAACCTTATGTCACTTGGCTCTGTCCTCAACTCACAGCGCTCTGCCTGTTTCAACTTTGTAATTGTACAAATGGTGACGGAGGATGCTCACTGCTTAATGCCAGTAACATACTGTACTTGATTTACTCCCCCACCACCACTCAGTTTGTACATATTGTACAGTTTACTCCCCCAAGCAAGTGACGTAGAACCACCAGATCGTGTGTTTTTTTTTTTGGAAAATGGCAGCAAATATGGCAACTGTGTTCTTTTTGCCTTTTAAAGCTAGAGTGACAGATTTCTCTTGGCTAGATATAATATTCTAATATTTAAAAAATCCACACAAATACCTCCGCCAGCATCATCCAGGTCAAATAGCTGTCAGATTAAAAATGATGCTGGATATTTTGATAGTCTGAGTATTATAATTGGTTTACCAGGGTGGTGGCACCACAGTGTACGAGGCCTCATTCAAAGAGTTATTTTTGAATACTTTGCCGTCCTGACTGACATTAATTAGGGGGAGACGTCATCCTCCATTAAAATGTCACCGCACAACAGTGCTAACACTTTATGTTTGTTAGCAAGTGTGTGTTTGAGATTTTGGGAAAACGGATTGGGGCACACATTAGTATAATCAACATACATCGTGTGCGAGTGTGCACAGTCGTAGATGTGAATGTTTCCTGCCTTGTATCAGTGTCTGACTCTCCTTTTTGTTTGTTTGGTCCATGTGCAGCTGTGTGTGTGTTTGTGTGTTTGTGAGTATTCTGTTGAGGTAAGCACTTTGTTGTGAGACAGCAGCAGGGATGCTCACACCTACACTGAGTCCTAATGAGGATTTTACTAAACCCATAGAGTCTACTATATAACTATACCAGGCCCTGTGGAAAGCCTGACACTGCAACTACTGCCTGTGTGTGTGTGTGTGTGCGTTTGTGTGTGTGTGTGTGTGTGTGTGTGTGTGTGTGTGTGTGTTGTGAGCAAGAGTTATTGACACTTAAGGGGAAAAGGACTGGGGACAGAAAACGAAAAGGAGGATGGAGTGCAAGATAGGAAGGGATTAGAAGGGATGGAGAGGGAGAAGAAGTGGGACTGGTAGATGCTAGACGGAGCGGGGTTTATTAATATCCATTTGGGGGGGTGGGGGACTGCGCAGGGTCCGCTAATGCTTCTCTTGGCATTGACACTGTTTGGCACCCTGTCTGAAAAAGACTTAGAAAGTGCTCTGAGTAACCCTGAAACACTGAGCAAACAGCACAGAGGAAGAGGGAGAGAGACAGACTTTCACTTTTAATGTTTTTTACTGAAACATTCCTTTAAGTGTTGGATAACAAAAATCTTGTATCTCAGACACAGAGGCAACAGAATCACTGATAAACACTTGAATGGGTGTGCATAAGACTGACATTACACTGTCATAACCATGTCATGACACCTGTCATGAACAGAAGGAGTCTGGAATGTTTATGATTGTTGTCATTAAGTGTTATTCAGTCAATTATATTTTTTTCTTACACTGACACTGTTTTAGATGTCTCTGTTATGAGAGCTTAACATAAACCAAGACAAAAATGTCTTTGTAATGACAACTTGACAACATCCTGTCAGTGTCTTTATCATGACAACCTGACATTATCATCTTTATTGTTAACGTGACATTATTATGGCTGCACAGTTAATTGCAATATTATTGAAATTGCAATATGGCCAAGCGCAATTTGCAAAGTACAGAACCAGAACCAAAGTGACTTTTTTTGAAAAAGGAAAAGTGTGTGAGAAAACATCATGATAATGAGGTACTGTAGTGCTGCACAGATGAAAAATTTAAATCCTAAAATGATAATTCCCACTAGAGTTGCACTGCATATCACCATTGCAATTTCAGTCAAAAAAATCACAATATTACTTTTTTTTACCATATTGTGCAGCCAAAGACAGTATACTGTCATATGGGGTTGGTTTTGACACCGGCCATCATGACACCAAGTGTATCATTAGTATTTTTCATGTCTTCAAGTAAAGTGGTTCATTTTGGCCTTGTCATAAAGACATTCATTAAATGTTGTAAGACCACTACCAGTACCAAGGTGATTTAGCCTACACAGTTACCTGATGGACATATAACTTGTTGCTAAAGTAGGCTAACTTGTCTGCTGTTATCTGTAGCTGGTGTTAGCTAATTAGGTCAGTTAGCCAAGGCGCTAGCTGCCAAATTAGCTGATTCAGACTTGTAGTGCTGGGAGTTGATCCCAGCAAGAAAACCAACTTGGTACTGTATTCCTTGTTGTCAAACTGGCCACCATCTGAGGCTGTATTCGGTCCCAGTCAGGCTGGGATCTCCACATTTAATGTTAAGTCTAAATGGTATCACTTAACTTGAGGTCAGGGAAAACAATCAGGAGACATTTATGACAGTCTAATGATGACCAGCTGCAAACCAACCACATATACTGTATGTCCGTATAATGTAATGGCAAAACAAAGTTTAAGTTTGATAATGTCAAGTTGTCATAACAAAGACATTGGCTTGACCAGTGTCAAGATGTCATAACAAATACACCTCAAACAATGTCAACTTTGAATTAAAAATGATGTAAATGACTGAATGGCATTCAATGACAACAGCCATAAACATTCATAAAGACTCTGTCATGTTCATGACAGGTGTCATGACATGGTTATGGCAGTCTTATGCATACCCCTTCAGTTAAAGTGTTACCAATATATCATCCTATTGCTTTGGTCTAGGAAGACGGCTATAGTTTTGGTCCTTAAAATAGTTCAATTTTACTTGTGAGTGAAGGCTCCAATTGTATATACGCTAACCAGTAATGGCACGGAGTAAGCCAGAGGCATGGTGAAGTTAAAGACTGTAATTTGTATGCAGCAGGAAGAGCATCTGGTCAGCCAATTACCATCTAATGGTTGCTCTTCATCCAGTGTTAACAATCTTCTTATCTGCACCCTGTCTGAGCACCACACACAAGCACACACACACACATAAACACACACACTCACACTTTTAATCTTTGCTCGTGCCTTGCAGCTAGAAGAAGCGGCCTCCTCTCACTATGTGCAATGTACTGTACAATGAACCCCTTCATTTCCCTGATCAGCTGGAAGTAAAGATTCACATCCTCTATCTTTCACTTGTTCTCTCTCTATCTTGTCTGTTAACCATGTCCTCACCAAACCCTCCTCTCTTTTCATCTCCGTACCCTCTTTTGTTATGTAACTGGGAAATTTGAGTCACCCAGCTCCAAAGAAGCCGCCTAAATAAAGACACTACGCTGGGGAGAAGGAAAAGAAGAGAAAAGGAGTAAAAGGGAGGGATGGAGAGGGAGCAGATTGCTTGCAAACTAATGACTTATTCCTGAAGATCAAACGGAACAGACTAAACAGATAATTCCCAGGCAAAGATACTCAACATTGCATAGCCGGTCTCCTATTTCTCAGCTAATTCGCAAGGGGGGTAATTAAAAGAAAGGCTATGAAAAACACTCAAACACAGGCACACCCGCACACTGGCGCGCACACACAGTCCTGCGTTGTGGGAGGCCTGCCACACGTGGCTTTGATAGCATGAGTCTTTTATCCCCTTGGCAGCCTATTGCCTGTGTAAAACGCATTTACAATGTCAATAAAAGCCATTTCTAATCATTTGCCAGGCATCTGAATGTGCACTGCCCAAGGTGCTGTGAATAACACATTTCCCTTGTCTTTCCTGCTGCATCTCAGCTCTTTTTATGTACACAAACACATGGATGCATGTATGGGAACACAAGCATGCACACCTTAAGATATACACAACAAAAACAGCAGGCAGAACAAATATGGATGTTGTAAAATCCGCCTGTGGATAGAAGACTGCTCATTGTGTGTGTGCTGTTAATGTGTCTCATGTCTTTTACTGAGACATGGATGGAGGTCTTTATTGCGATTTAATCCATCCAAGCCTGATGGGGGTGTAATGGAGGTGGGAAAGCAAAGATAACAGCGGTGAGAAAAAACAATCCTGTAACATATTGATATTTTCCCTCTCCACATACACCTACACAATAGATCTCACACAGACAAGACAGCAGACCCACACACACAAGCATACACCCTCCAACATGCATGTGCAGAAACGCGCATGTGCCAGTGAGCCATTTGTGCATCCGCACGTCTGCCACTCTTAATATTGTTGAATCGATCACCGAGTGGTCTGTGTGCGCTAGATGAAAATTCAGCTCTAATCCTGTGAAGGTGATCCCACACTGCAGGACTGCTAGCGGCTGCTCTGTGTGAGTCTGTGTGCACACGCATGCTTGCGTTATAACACTTTACAATACAGTCCACAAAAGTGTGTGTAGTAGAATGAGGGACGAATCAGAATTCACAGTAGCTTTCAAACCAGAGAGGGCAAGATGTTTTAATTATCTTTTTCACTCACCTTGAGGAGAACAACACCAGAATGCTGTTTGCTGGATTCAGCTCAGCATGCAACACAATCTCCCACATGAAGCTAACCAGCAAACTGAACACATTGGGCCTGAGCACCACACTTTGCAACTGGAAATTGGACTTCTGCTAAAACAGACCCCAGACAGTTTGAGACTTTCTCCACTCTAGTGCTCAACCTCCCGGCTGTGTGCTCAGGCCCCTCCTGTTCACTCTGTATACCCATGACTGCAACCCCTGTCGTCGCAGATGACACCAACATCATCAGACGGATTTCAAACAACGATGAGACTTCATATTGAGAAGAAATCAACAGTCTTGCAGAGTGATGCACAGAAAACAACCTACCGCTCAACCGAAGAGCTGATTGTTGAATTTAGGAGAAAGGAGGCAAAGACGCACACTCCTGTCTACATCAGAGGAGCTGAGGTAGAGCAGCTGAACAGTTTTAGGTGTCTGGGAATCAACATCACAGAGAGCCTGTCTTGGACATTACACATCTCCACCCTGGTAAAGAAAGCTGAGAAACTGCTGTATTTCTTAGGGGAACTTAATAAGGTGAAATTCCCATGCCAATTTCTTGTTAACTTCGACACAGGAGCAATAGAAAGCATCTGGACTGGAAACATTACAAACTGGCATGGGATGTGCCCAGCCCAGGACAGAAAAACTCAGTGGGTCATTAAAACTGCCCAGAACATGTTTGATACCCATCTACCAAGCATCAGTGATATCGAGAAGGTGCCTGTGCAGAACCCAATGGACACTAAAGGATAATATCCACCCCATCCACAGGCTGTTCACCCTGCTGCCATCAGGAAGGAGATACAGAAGTATTCAACACCATATCAACAGACTGAAGAGCAGCATATCCCCTCAGTCTGTGAGACTAACTAATTCATCCTCAGCACTCCCCTTATTAATAAGTTTGTTCAATATTTTTTATTTATGCCTGCATTTAATTCCAATCAATCAATTAATCAATCAGTCAGGCAGGGAACTACAACAAAATTTCACTTCACAACCTTGTTGTAAATGATAAATAAATCACCTTGTATCCATGCATCCTTATATTCAGAGCACATACATAAATATATTTACATCCAAGTCATGTTCTGCAGCATTAGAGATGCTAACACTGTTGATTTATTTACCAGTTAAAGTAAGTTTAAAGATTTGACCATGAAGCTGAAGTATATTTAAAAAAAGTCTCAAAGTCTAGCACAATAATTGTCTGAAAATAAATTGTGACAAGGCGAGAGACTGAAAAAAGTCAAAAGGAATAGTTACTCAATGACAAAATAATGAATTGATGATTGACAATGGATTCTACCTTAATCAACCCATTAACAAAATTATCTTCTATTCACTGAGATTTATCAAGTGTGTTGATGGGAACCAAAATGCAGTCCTACCACATCAGGAGAGATGGCAGAAAAAAGGCACAGATTTTAGTAAACACTTAAGGTCCTTCAGTTGTTAGCTGAATAGTCCAGCAAGTTCTTCTTGTCTTTTCTTTTCCTCCCAAGGTCTGTGGCGGCCAGCAGCCAGACTAGTTGAAACGAAATAAACAGGGATTAGCATAATTTTCTTCTATTTTATTGACTTAATTGTCCAAAAAATGAAGAAAACAATCACTGTTCATCAAAACTCAACAGAAACAAACCTTCATTCCAGCACTGCATCACATCTCTGGTCACTGTAGTTCCTTGAACAGATGGTTAGTGATTATAGATAACTGAGAGTCATGCTGTATAGGATAGCTTTGGATAGCATGTTTGATGTTTGCAGAAATGCTAACCTCATACCACGTATGCTTGGTGTTTTTGTTCAGCCAAAATCAGTGATCAAAGTCCGTACTTGTGCCTCAAAGCAACACCTCTGCGTGTCTGCATTTGCCATTTGACAGGATACACATCCTATTGGCTTGAGGTTGAGTGGCAAGTTAACTGTACAATTACAAGCCATAAAAAGAGTTGCATCCTCTGCTGTAACCAAACTTGGTAAAATTAGTGTTTACCTGGTCAACAGTGGGTCAACATTCATGCTTTTCTTGACTAATCATGAATGTTAGCAGCACTAAGTTGTGACGTACTGTTGCTGGACAGGTGTTGAAAGACACTGTTGAGGACAGGGGCAGTTGTGAAGTACCGTGGGGTCATAGGAGTTGTTGTCTTAATTGTTTAACAAGCACCTTTACTAATGAAAATCTATCAGACATGACTCGTTCAGAATTCATTTTTATGGACGAGGGAATGTATTATTGTTTTATTCACATGATGTCACATTTGCTAACTTTCTTCATCACTTTTTAATGTTTCCATCGTATCCTGCATTTTCCTGGAATTTAAAGTGACTAGAGCAAGGGTATCAAACTCAATTTCATCCCAGGCCACATTAGCAATATTGTTGCCCTCAAAGGGCCTGTTGTAAATGTAAGATTATATAAATGTATCTGCTTGTTATTATATTACATAATTGCCTCTGTATTTGATTGCTACTGTGGTTTTAGTAATTACTCAGTTATTAATAAGCAACTCTAAAAGCAGAAATGTAGGAAAAATAATGTCAAACAGACATTCAAGTGTACAGCTATCATAGCCTACAATTTATTTTAAAAATGGAAATAAACAAAGCCGTAAGTAAGAAAATCAAACAATAAATGTTGTTTCAGTTTTTGTAGCCTACAAAAAAGTTTGTATTTGCTGTCTTACTGCTGGAGACAGCTTTATGAGACACTATGTTGTATGTATTGATGTCTAATGGTTTGACACCTTCAGTGCATGGATAACAAAACCAGGATGTATTCTGGGATATGTAGTTTAATTTAGTTTACTTCTGTAACACAGCATGGAATTCTGTTGCACAAATTCTGTGCTTTGCAAGCTCTCATTGGCCACATAGAATGACCTGCTGGGCTGGATTCGTCCCATGGGCCTTGCGTTTAACACGTGAACTAGAGACTAGCGAGGAAATGCACTGTTGCCTTGAATAAATTACATATTTCTCTGGATTTGACCATTGTTGGAAACATTTGGGATAATCTAAGAACACCACTCAACAAAATATATAACATGTCTTGCATTTTTAGACATTTTAATTCAGGAATGTTAAGTTTTAATATAGTATCTGAGGTCTGTTGTTCTGTTGTTCTGTTGAGTAACTGGGCAACTACTTATTAACGATTAAGTGTCAGGTCGTTCCTCACTAATTTCTTTGTTATACTCCCATTTTTCTGTCACGTATTGTGAAGTGTTTCTGTATTTGTTGTACAGTAGCGTCTCTTTGAGTATCGTCCCACTCGCTGTTTACATTTGAGGAGGGGAGACAGCGGGAGACAGTGCCAGCCCCTCTCCTCATGGGGGGTCCTCTGTGCCTGAGACTAAAAGCCAAATAGAACCTCAGCATGGGTGCTAATGGGCCTCGGTGACAGGTGTGTGTGGGTGTGAATGTGTGTGTGCATGAGAGAGAAGAGAGAGAGAGACTGTGTGTGTGCTATAACCTTTGAAAGGCTCTGAATCGTTCATGGTCTACTAACCATAATGCCATGGCACATTTACTTAAGCCAGTAATTTCTATAGCACCCTTCTTTTTCAGCCCTGCTTGTTGAGGTAAACTGCAGCTTACACACTCTATGCATTTGTATGGGGTGTGTGACCTATGCAGCTCACTCATCTCAAAAGGACCTGTGGGGTATTCACATTGGATGTTAGTGTAATGGGGTTTTAAATGTGGTGGGGAGAAAAGTGGCTCCCATCAAATTAGCCTTCCATTCATTCCCACTTAGAGCTGCAATAGCCACGCTTCGTCTCCTTAGCGAGGATTGCCTATCGCTGCACAACCACGGGCTCTGCATTGCTCCGTGCAGAACAGCCAACAATGACCAGATTCACATTATAGAGATCGATGCGTTGTAGGAGAAATGTCACACATTCAAATTTAGACACATTTATGTACAGTAGTAGTTTAGATAAGGAACTTTGCATAAACCATCATCTTTTTTGTTACTACTACAATGAATACAATCACAATTACCCTTAACTACCACTATCATCCCTTCACCCGCCATCGTCAACTCTGTAGTAATCATCATTTTGTGTCATTTAAACATCATGATAATGGAAAAACCATAATTATGGTTGGTGTAAAAGCTGTAATTGTTTCATTATATTCATGAAAAAGTCCTGACTTTGACAGAATGTCCTATTTTACTCTTAAATATTTGCCATTGTGTTCAAACAAGACATCTTATTTTGACAAGGACAATTTAATTCACATGGACCACAAATAGAAAGCATGGGGATGATTTTTTATATTTGACTTTTTTTTTTTGTTGGTTTGTTTGTTTGACAGAAACTAGAGCTGCAACGATCAATCAGTTATTTGTCAAATATTAACTAATAATTTCTTGCTTCTAGCCCTTTATATGTGAATATTTTCTGATTTCTATGGTGCTTACTGACAGTAAACTCAATATCTAAGCCACTCATCAATTAATCAAGAAAATAATCACTATATTAATAAACAATGGAAATATTCATTAGTTGCAGCCTGAGCAGAAACTAAAACCTTTGGCCCACGTCTCTCTATAATCTGTGGTGTTGTTTTCTATGTTGACAATAGTACTTCCTTTGTGTAGAAAGTTAATCAGTTGGCAATGTCTCAGATTGGTCATCGGTCTCAGTTGTACTTTGCGTTTAGAGCCAATAAGCAATATTGCTGACCCAGTAAACTAAGATAGTTGAACAGTATACATACAAATCATCCACTGCATGACATTGTCACTGAGTACATTAGCATGGTGACATTAGCCTTCATCTCAAAGAGTTACTGTGCCTAAGTACTGGCTCTTAGTCTCATTAGGCCATTTCATGTGTAGTCTAATTCCTGAGTAGAAATGAATAAAAGCAAGACAACAGTGGCGAACAGACGAGCTGACAAATATGTGCGCCCAAAATATCATTGAAGTTTAATGCTTGTGACTGTAACTCAGATTAGTATAAACAAATGATTGCTCACCACTCATACTTGATATAATTCTCTTGCCTCTGGTGTCTCTTTCTCCTCTCTTCCTGTCTCACCCTGTCAAATGTTTTCTGCACTGTTATGAAAATGATTGAAAACCAAGACAACACTGACTTCAACATCTCCGGCATGTATTCAGACTTACACCTCACTGTGGGCCCAAAGTTTCTTACCTAAGGCTCAGACTCCCACTACTCTCTCATGGACATGCATGGGAAAAATATATGTTGGAGATATTTTTTCAGGCTGCTGGACTCTTTAGAAAATACTCCTACAACTACTGGAGCCCAAGGATTCTGAAGATAATAAATAATAACATTCCTGATAGCCTATACATTTCAATGCAAACTCAGGCAGGCTGCAGGAATACTGCAGGAGCGCGAGACGCGCGCAGCATATAATTTGACAATAAACAAGGACAAGTCCTACACTGTAGGTTGATCAACATTGTAACATTTACAACATTAATATATTTCCTTGATCTTTGATGATATATATGGTAATTTCATCATTTATTATTGTATATTATACTACAGATTTCTCCTTTAACATTACTATTAAATTTAAACATTATGGTTTTTTGTCAAACGAGGTCCTGGAATATTCTTTACAGTCAGCTTCATGAGGTACCTACAGTCTATACTTCTACTGAAACCTGTAATGAATACAGCCTCCTAAGGGAGACTGAAACCAATAACTAGTTAAATATGGATCAGTAGAAAGTTTGAGTGAAGGTCTCCATGGACTCAACTAAATTAACAGGCTTTGTGAGGTTATTGAAAGGGCTTAAACAGTATATGTGCAGCACTATAAAGTATGCATGCAGAGCGAGCAATAATGGCTCACATACACCCCAGATTCATTAATATTGCACATAATAGCTCATATACTGATTTTTAAATGGTGTTAATGTTTCTGTGTCTGTAATGGCTGTGACTGTCTTGATCACTGGTTATCATGCCTCATGATAGTGTAATGAACAGTAGCAGATAAGGTTATAACTGTATCACAGCATATTTCACAATAACACCAAATAGCACTGGATTGAGCCCTGTCATTTTCTCAGAAGAGGGGGAACAGTTCACTTTCTGTATCGACTAGAGCTGCACTGAATGAACTGTAACAGCCTAGTTATTAAAATCAATAGCAATAACTACAATTCCTCAATTTCATATTGGCTCTTGACTCAATCAATGGATATCAAATTACCCTGCCTCTAGAGCGCGTAATCCCCATCACAAAGAGAAGGGTTAGGCCCTGAATATAGATCAGTGTAGAACATGCAGAGTACCTCTCATAATGAAGGAGCTCATGGAGAAATTACACAACAATCGCAGCTGCACTCTGCAGAAACACGCGGGACAAATCTTCAAAATACAGTCACACAATCAATAGTCATTCCTTTGCAAAACGGTTCATTTACACTGGCCTGACAAGTGCAATATGGTTAGAAAGACAGATTTAGTGTGTGGGTGGCAAGACAGTTTCTTGGTGAAGTACAAGAGTAGAAATTTGACAATGAATCAGTAGTTATCATAATTTGCTGGTTTATTTCCTTTACTTTAAGATCATTATTAGTATTATTATGTCATTTATTTTTTGTTTTTTTGTTTTCACCTCCACATTTTTCTTTGTTGTTTCGTCAGTATTCAGTAGCCTAGTCACTGACATGACAGCTGTATTACTATTCATTGGGTTGAACATCATGCAGAAATTGAGCTGAACAGCCTCTGGGGAGAAAAGCAGGTAAACACATACAGTCACATTTGGGGACATTTTCAAAGCCATGATGAAATGAAGTAAGCCATGCACAATATTTTAAATGATGCATGCAGAATATACCAGATTGCTGTAGGGAGATATGATGACAAATAATTTATACTGGGTAGGAGGTGTGTAGTCTCTAGTCTGCATTTAAGCTCTCTGACAGCCTACCTCTTCCACTCTCGCTGTTCTATCTGCACCGCATCATGTTGCCAAAATACAAATGCTCCAACTTCCAGTTTGGACGGAACTCAATAGAAATTCCTCTGTTAAGTCAGTGCAAGATAGCAAAATGAATTGAACAGTATGTAATGTTAAGAGACACTGAGAAATGCAGCGCCCAGTGCTGTGTCCTTGTCCTTCTTTTTATCCGTCTTGTTGTCTTATTTACTGCTGTTTATGTGAATAAACACGCCACTTTTTTCATTTGCTCAAATGTTTTCTCCACCTCATAACACCTCACATCTTAAGTGCATATATTTCTGGTATAGACGACCACAGTGGGCTTCAGTATGTTTTGGCATTTAATTGACTGAAACCTTCTGTGGCTTATAATCCCTTTGTTTAAAAGCCAGGAAAACCAAATCTTCCCCTCTAATCACCATAAACTCCCAAACTCAACACATAAAATCACTAAAACCTTCTAAATCCTCAGCAAGAGTAAGTGCAAGCACAAAGG
Organism: Lutjanus campechanus; assembly: GCA_027495735.1. NCBI lineage: Eukaryota > Metazoa > Chordata > Actinopteri > Lutjaniformes > Lutjanidae > Lutjanus > Lutjanus campechanus. Next base: position 2,336 of record JAJHUR010116043.1, on the reverse strand, counting down.
AATTAGTTGAATAATTTTGAATAAGCAGAAGATGGAAAAATGAAAGACACACATAACTTTACATAACAGATAACTAAACAAGAAAAGTGTGCTCAGTAGAGTGCAGATCTTCACCAGGCAACAGATGGTGAAGGACCTATTGCAATGCCACCACAACTGCCAGATTTGAGTAAAGTTTTTTGTAAAGTAAAATAAAATGTAAATTTTCTCTTTTTGATTTTTGGTTTAAAGCTGATTATATCTCTTCTAGTAACCAAATTTAATTCCAACAAGTGACCGCTATCATGTTTTTACATTTACAAACCACATTTCATGAAAATCTGCTCAAAATTAGGCATATTACGGTTGAAGTCTGCACCTGCCATCTGTTTACTAGCAGAACTTGAATGCTCCAAAATTGCGACTGCACAGATGCATAGTAGAGGTGGTGGTGAAGTTAACAAAACAGGGGTTTATTCATCTCATATCCTTCGTAACTTTAGGTGATCAGAACATATCAGGTGTGGAATTAACCTGCAGATGCTCTGGTTTAAGGTGAAATTAAACTTTTCTATTGATGTCAGATTTTGTGCCACAACAAAGACCAAAACAGACTAGATGAGATGTTTTTAGCCTTGCAATTGATGACACGTGACCCCTACTGGTTGGTTAAGATAATTGAAGGAAATGGTAGTTGATGTAAAAAAAAAAAGCAATTAATAAAACAGGTTTTTCAAGGGTTTTCAAAAACTGTGAATCACAGAGGTCCAGTCATGATTGATGGGTTCAATAATATGTGAGATTAGCTGCAGACAAAGATCACACAGGCAGTCACGCACACTCCTGCAGACACAACCATTTTCATGATAAAACATTTTGATTTTTGTTTTAAAAATAGTCAGTTCATCTATTTATGCATTCTGAACCAGCTACCAAAGACAACGGTCTTATTGATTTCACAAACTATAAAGAAGCTACCTGATTGGTTCTTCTATCCAGTCAGTTATATTTTTAAAATCTCATTGCAAACCTTTGGTCAAGACAAAGAAGACGGATCATTGATGTTATTGTGTCTTGTAATACGCTAAGACGTTATGTTGTCATAAATCCAATAAGACAAGGAGAGAGGGAGAGAGCTCCATCATGATGACTCGACATCTTCAGGATGTATGGAGTACAAAGATGTATGAAAGCTGACTGCTGCTCTATGCATAATGTTCCCCTTTATTGCTGTAGTTCCAATAGTCTGTGCAATTCAAGGGTGAAGAGGAGTAATTAGTTTCTGTATTGTTAAATCCTCTTGTTTCCTAAGAAACAATCCCTTCCCTAAGAAACTTGGCCCTGGGAGCTTGATACAAACAAACCCACATACAATAGAAGTCTTTCAGTGAATGGGCAATATTTGAATGAGTTAGGATTAAGAAAATTAGTTTCATTTTAAGATTATTGTTGGCTGTAAATCATTTATTCGGCTTCTGGAATGAAAACTCAGCTGTGTGTATGTGCGTCTCTGTGTGTGTTTGTGCACACATGCGCCTTTAGATGCCCTTAGCGTCAGGGTGCTTGTAGATAAATGGCCGATTGGTATTGACTTCAATTTAGAAAATGCTGCTCTACACTTTTCTCCCTACGAAACCGTGGGGCACCTGGGGGGAAATCCAGAAGTGGTCTGCCAAAGGAAATGTATTACTGAGGGTCACAAGCTCCAGTTTAGGGGATTTACTGTACCCTCACACACACAAACACACACACACACACACACACCTGCATACACACACACACAGGAGAGAGGCCCTTCTACACTTGTCATGACAAACCCTATGATCTGTGTTGAGAACACACTGCTCATGCTGTCATTGTTGAAATACGGCAGTGACAGGGCGACTTAGTGTGACGACGGGTGACTGAAGGCTGGCCACAGGCAAATATGTCACAGCTAGTTTAGGCTCCACATCACATCCCTATACATGGTTTAGTTTGGCTTGGATGACTCAACTAAAGATGCTTGTTGTTTACAAGCACAGGCGTACTTGGCAGCAGCCCAGAGTTAAATGGATGAAAAGCAATAGGTTGAGATTTTGCCTTGACAGAGTCCATAAGCCAAACCTGTACTTAGACCTTGTGATTCAGAGGGAGAGGCAGGCTGGAGCCAGCCATGTGCCTGGCTACTCTACAGAGATAGCACAAAATGGGTGTTCATACAGAGAATTTTATTACAATCATATTCAGAAGCAGATAGCCACTTCCTCCTCAATCTGATGTCAGCGGGGAATAGTGTCTCCCACTGTCCAAATTTGAATCTCCTTAGAAAACAGAGACTCACAAACACACACACTCTCTCTCACACACACACACAC
>JAJHUR010116042.1:0-25963 GCA_027495735.1 Lutjanus campechanus | reverse complement strand
TTTGTTTTACTGGATTGCATACAGCAGATACTGTTAGGTGGGACGTGGCAAAGGCCAAGAATAGTGAGCTAACGAAACAAATCATTAAATCATGTTTCAGGAGCTGTATTTTGAAAGGGAACCAGCAACTATTATTCCAGATGTCAACTTAAGCAACACAGTTTATTCCAAAACATCGTTTTACGCTTTGTTTCCCGAGCTCCCTTATGTTTATTGTCACCTCCCCCTGCTCTCATTTGTTACATCCGCCAAGGAGGTTATGCTTTGGTCCCATTTGTTTGTTTGTTATTTAGCAGGATATTTCAAAAACTTGTTAACAGATTTCAATTAAGTCTGGCGGAAACTCGGGCCACTTGCCAAAGAACAAGTGATTAGTTTTTGGTTTGGGTCCAGGATTTTTTTTTTTTTGAACACTAAGAGATGGCATTTTTGAACATATTTTGCTATTTTCTCATTAACCATGGCAATTCCTTAATGAAAAACATTCTGGCAGACATGTATATGTTTGTGGTTCATTATGACCGTGGTCCAGAATTTTAAAAATAAGACTCGTTTGTTAATTAAAGGAGCAATATGTAGCCATTGTGCATCCAAAAATGAGTACTGCAGTCCACATAGTGAGTTGAAACCAAAGACTTTAAGCAAAGACTTTATTAAGTAGGTTGAAATCCTATTTAATATACAATCTGTGGTTGAAGCGAGTTAATTCTCCAGCTCCCCTCCTCCCCAGACTCAAGGAAGCTCAGGCAGGCTGCAGGAACACTGCAGGAGTGCGAAACACGTGCAAGATTGTAATTTGACAATAGCAAGTAACAACAAGTCATCCATTGTATGCCGATAAACTGTTTATAACTTTTAATTGTTTGTCAATGTCAAGCTAAGTCTGTTATCCTGAAAACAAAAACCCACTGCTCTGATAATACACACTCTGGAGTTGGAGTTCAGTCGCTTCCTGTCTCAGTGCCTGCCAGACTCCGTTAACATATTGCCCAATTTAACGGTTATAAACATCTACTTCTTCTTAAAGGTAATCAATGATTTCTTCCAACTCATAAACAGACACTTACTCATTTAGGAAATCATTCGGCATTAATTTGAATTCTAAACAATGTGAAACAGGCACACTAAAGCAGTTATACCAGCCTGGAGCAGGAATTTCATAGGAGGACACTGCAGCTGTAGTGCTGTTGCCAGAGTTTCCTTAATCTCTGATGACATGCTAATTTTCTGATGAATTACAGTAAATATATCGCAGATTTCTCCTTTAAAATAAGTTTAGATGTTTGTGCACAATCTCTCGTCTTTCCATATACCTTAGACCATTCATCTTAAGTTCGTGTTAACGTATGTAATCATAAATTATACCATCAAGACAGGTGAGTTTGACAGGAAAATTGCCCACTACTTATTTTACAATCACATCAAAAAAATCACAACAGCATTCCTTGTAGAATTGGTCCAGGTTTGATATTTTCCGCTCCCTTTCTGGCCCAGTGCAGACAGCCAGAAAACATCATCGCATAAGTATTAGTTTTCCTTCAGGGCGTCCCTGCTAATTCAGGCATTGATTACAACAAAGCATTAAATGCTCAACAATATATCACAGTTTGACTTAACCAACATAAATCTGCTCAAGCTTGAACTTCCTGGTAGTGCGACCACTTTTCATTCCGCACGCGTCGGTGGAAACAGCAGGAGGCAGAGCCGTCTCCTGTAGAGCCTCTCCCTCCTGATATCTGTCTGAGTCCAGACCCAAGGCCCGTTTGTTCAAGCCAACTAAAGTCAAGTTAGCCCCGATTTACTGTCCATTCCTCTCCCTGCTGTTCCGCAGAATTCGACTTTGGCTCACTGCTCCTGCTGACATTAAGACATCCTGTATACAACATGTTTTTACACTACTTATTCTTGTACCCTGACTTTAAGGCGTCAGCTTCAAACGAAGCGCTTTGTCAGATCATCAAACGGCATCTGAAACCCCTTCCCCCACACCTTTTCTGTATGGAAATGTCCAGCAATTTGCACAACTTTACATAACCGACAATCTTTTAATCTTATGATTTCTTTGTTCAAGCTCTTTTTTCATCCTTCACGCAGCTACGAGTGAACACCTTGATTGCCTTTGAAACTGCAGAAAAGTGCATCCGCATTTGTACAGTTCGTCTTGTCTCACCTGTTTCTATGACAGCAGGCTTTTCACCCAGCCCTGCAGAGAAAACAGCACATATCTGCTGTTTTTGCTGCTGCTGTTTCCCTGTGAAACTTGATAGCAGTGTTTTGTGGACTGAAAAACTAAACATTATCATTATCATTATCTACTCACCCTCATCCCGACCTTCAGTGGGGATGAGGTTGAGTAGATCTTCAAACATCAAGAAATCTGTCATTTATTCAATAGTGGTGCTTCTCCTACTAGCCGCTGCTAGGTGGTCGCTAGTCGCTATGACTTGCAGGAGTCGGTGAGTGAGAAAGGAAGTCGACAAATGTCCATCATAGTTGCAAACTTTCCAAATTCATTTTGTTCTGTTTCCACTCACAATACAGCTACAACAAACCAGAGTTCCTAAGAAAAAACTATTATTACTTATTTCTTAAGTAAAGTTTCAAAGGAAAGGGGCACACACTTAAAAAAAAAAAAACCTGCTGCATCATTTTTTGTTAGGGGCAGGGTCAAAAAAATATATAAATGATTGAAAGAAAGAAAGAAATATGAGCAAGTTCAAACTAGAGGGATGATTTATCCTGAATTCTTTCTGGAGCATCAGAAGTAAAATAAAAAAATATTGAACATTAAAATGCTGTTGCAGTGTGCATATTATATTGTTATTTTCATTCTTTAAAAGTCACAAGAATGCAAGAAACAAAGTTTCTGAGGGTCAAATTGTTTTGGAATCAAATGCCTGCCTATTTTTGAGGTTGGCAAATATGATGTCTGTGAACATGATTTCTGCCTGAGACACGTCAGATTTTCATCCGCAATGGTGGTTGTTGAACAGTAAAGAAAACAACTCCCATGATCCCACAGGGCTGCATCTTTTGTCATTGTTTTAATAAGAATGACACCCAGCAGACCTCACATATTGTGCGTTTCACTTGAAATGATCCCTCTCATTTGCCTGAAACCTGTGATGGTGTGAGTGCTGCCTGCGCTCTACACTGTGGTGAATAAAAGACTCGGTTTCTCAAATAAAAGGTAAAAAGGTTTCCAAACAGCTCCAGTTTAGCATCAGTAGTTTTAAAACTCGGCAACTAAATGAGAAGTGTAACCTTTTTTTTTCTGCGACACCCAGAGCAATTTGTAGACAAATAGTCCCACTCCTGCCATGTAGGGACCATTTATTGGCCCACAAGCCATTTTGTTTACTGACCCATAGTATAAGAACCCTTTTAGCAGAGAATAGAAAAATCAGACAGGACCTTGGAGTGTGCAAGCACAACGTTGGCTGCAAACCAGGATTGAAGGCTTCACTTGATGTCACTTTAATCTACACTTTTTCTTCCTTGTCTGCTTTGTTCATCAGAGGAGCCAGCTCTTCAAAGCCTTTCAGCTTTCGACCAGGCCTGCACAAACTTTACCCACTTGACTTTTATTTAAGTGCAAACAGATAACATCTGCAAGTATAAATCCACCAAGAAGGAGGGGAGGCGAAACTCGAACGGCCTTGCGGGGAGGATGCAGACGCAGACAGAAAATTGGTCTTGAAGATGAGGTGCATTAAAGAATCTATAATGGTTTTCTCCAAACGCTGACATTTCATTATTCAGAATATATATGAAAAAAGTGTTTAGAAGGCAGGGGAAACTTTTATGAATCATTTATGAGTGATGACTTGTTTGCTTGTTTCTGTTGCCTGTTGCATTTTATTCTTACACTCTTCTTCCTGAAATAATGTAAAATAAAATCGATTTTCGTTATTCTTTTTGATTAATATTTAATCTGTATTTATTTCTTCCATCTTGCAATTTATGCACAAAAAGAGTATTTTAAACCAATGAAGTCTGATTATGGTGGTGTGTGTCAAACTAATCTTAGTTCAAAGGTTCACATACTAGATTTTTAACTTGGAGTAAGGAGTCAGATTGGGTCAGGTTAGGGTAGGATTATAAGGGTGAGCCAATTAGAAGCATGCCTTTGCCATCTTGGCCAAAAAAAATCACATACTGTATTCATGTGAGAGTGTGACCGCTGCCTTGGTTAAAGGATCTTTTTTGGTACTGGATGTACTGAGATCCCACGGAACTTTACTCCTCCTTTTGAGGTCTGAGACTGTGGGCCTCCCCTCAGACAAAGCTAAAATGCCCCAATACTGTATCTCTGAACTATCCCTGTACACTGTAAAAATGATAAAGGTGAGAAAACTTTCAAGTCAACTTACTTCAATAGATTTTTTACTATTTCAATACTTAAGAGTTTGTGTTTGAGTCAGAACTCCAAAATCTAGTGAAGGCAGTTGCCTTGAGTTGTCTCAATTTTTCTTTTACAGTGTCACCAAATCACACACATTTATTCTATTCTATGTGATCTCCTTTTGAACTCCTTTCCTCCTTTTCACTGAGCTGAGGCCCACCTCCCAACTGTGAGAGTTTCTTGCTTATCACTTTTTTTTACATCCCTATAATTCAACAATCATGAAAAAAGATTAATTAACTATATCCAGTGGGTGATTTGTTATCTTTCAGAGGGGATGGTGCAATAGGAGGGTTAGGGCTAGCCCTAACATCATAGAGATGTTATAAGAATATGATAAGAGCAGCAGTGTGTCACTCCTCTGTGACTAGACAGTGCAATTTGTCACTTTGATCATGAAGTAGATACAAATCTATAGAGTATACAGGCTAGAACATAGTATCGTTTTTATAGTATATCATTGAGAAAATAGTCTAGATCCAAGACAAAACTGACAAAAGGGTGGGGCTGACAGAAAATAATTACAATTACAATTCAGCTATTTACAACTGCAAATCTGTCTGCTACTTCAGCACCATGGACAGCACCATGGACTCATCGATACACGGCACAGTGGTGTTACTCATGTTTCAGAGCCACGATCAAGATAGAGAGATAGATTCTAACTTCAGGATCTAAGACGGGAAGACCCCTCCTTGTGACATCATCTCCTGTCTATCACTCTGTTTGCTTTATTCAGTCTGCATGTTCAAAAATGACTGAGCTCATTGTTGCATGGGGGCAAGAGCCACTCGGAGAAATATACTGTAGATAAAACAAAACTGAATGAATATGATATATGTAGAGGGAATAAGCAACACAGGTTTGCTGATGCTATCATACTGACCTTTGTTTCACTAAAATTCTTTTTTCCCCCAGTTCCCTCTCCAATTATTGACAATTACTTATAATAATTGTGGAGCAGTGGAGGTGTGAACTTTTTGTTGTTGTTGTTGTTGTTGTTGTTGTTTTTGGTTGCCAGGAAAAGTTTCAGAACCACTAGAATCCAATCTGATAACAAGAAAACAAATATATTATTTACCAAAGTGGTGAAGTTGGACAGTATCGGAGATGCTGACAGTAGTCAGGGGCAAATCCAAGTCAAGTCTCAAGTTTTATTAAATATAATAAGTGTTGTAATGACTCGAGGCAAGTATTAACATATATTAAAATATGCTGGGACTTGAAAGAGGAGAAAAGATATGCAGCTGTGAAGCTCCAGCTGATTTGTCAGAATACAGCGACCCAAAAAATCCTTTTAAACATCAGAACATGGAGAATATCTCAGTGCAGTAAATGAACAAACACTTAATGTAAGTATAGTATATTAATTTTAAAAAAACACAGATTTCAGCTTTAAGCATATGTGAAGAGACAAATGCAAACAATTGAAATAATAGTTTTATTTATAAATGAGAAACTGCAGATGTGCAACATGAGGGAAACGTGCAGTTGTTTTCATCAGTGATTATCAGAAATGTCATTTTCTGCGTGTGAGGATCGAGGATCCAGGCGTGCTGCGGGGAGAGGTCTGGTTTCAAAAGCCTCTTGTCCACTGTCACATATAAGGTAGATATAATCGGGTCAACCAGCGCTCTTTGTTTGGCTGCATGTCAGCATGTGAATCAGAGACATTTACCTTGAAACTCTCTGCACTCACCGCGTTCTTAAAGCTGAAGCCGGTTTCAAGGATGTGATACTGGAAAGACGAACGTACTTGAACAGAAATGACAGAAAAGTGACGCAAGTATCAATTTTTCAAATGAAAAATGCCACTCTCTTCAAAGCAGACGTTTTTGTTGCTATGTGGTGATTTATTCTGTGATTACATGCATCTTGAACAAGTTAAGTGAGGGTTAAGCAAGTTAATTATCTACTATATAACCATGACATCGACATAGCTCTAATTCAGATATTTTTTTTTATTCTCATGATATGTGGTGTGGCAGCAGGGTTTCTGATGGATGAAGGGACCTGGAGAGCAAAAAGAATGTGACACTATGTTACCTGCCCAGCAGACACATTAGCTGCTGTAGGAATCAAACCATCTAGCAGATAAAGAGACAGATATTTATTCTCAGCAGAAGATGGAGAGTAAAGCCGAGCTAAAAGGAGAGCGGATATTAGACTTAGATGCATGGACTCCAAATGAATGATAATGATAATGTGGCTATTTGTCTGCTGGATGTGTGAACAGGCAACTGTTCGCTAACGTGTTAAACAGAAGAACTTTAAAGGCTTCCTCTGCTGCCACGTGGCCAAAAAAAATCAATAAACAGACAAATTTAAAAAAGGATATCCAGTCAGACAGAAAGCTTTTTTAAAATACATCACTGCATGATGATGCAGTATGATTAGCTGTATTCATCTATGACATTATTTATTTATTTTTTTAAATCCACACAAGTGCTCAGGACAGCCAAAACAACATGAAAACTTTGTGTTCACTTGACACAAGCACTAAAAACTTGTAAAACTGACATTATTTATTTATTTAGTTCTAAATCAAGTCAACAAGTTTGAATTTTTTTAAGTTAATTTAGTAAAATGTATAAACCCAATATGGGCCAATTAATAACTCATACGCCGTACAAAATCGTACAATAATGTAGCAGACTCAACTAATCTTTTGTCATTAAATTGACATAAGTATCTTATTTGTTGTATTTATTTTCAGAACACTTCAGATCTTATAAACATGAGTTTCTCATCTTTTGAAATGATGAGTTGAATGTAAAAAAAGAAAATCAGATTTCTTTGTAAGGAGGAGTTCCAACTTAATATCTTAAGCTTATTTTCTCAAGTAATTTCAAGTTAAGTTTATTTGTTATTAATGCAAAACTATCTCAACTTTTCTTTTCAAATTCAGTCAACGTGAAATATAAAGGCAGCTCAGACACTGACTCATTTCAGTTAAAACAGGTATTTTTTTTTTTTACATTCTGCACTTAGAATGATCAAAAAATATTGTTGTAAAGATGAGTGAGATCTTCACCCATCATCACATCGGCGTAGGGGTGAGTACATATTGAGTGGATTATCATGTAGGGGAGGGAATATCCTTTTAAATAGATGAATACAGAAGGGTTTTTTGGTTGATATAATTTTACAAAAATATCAGGTCCTGACAGACGTGAATCTTGAATCGTGAATTCAACACCTGTCACTTCCCACGAGACTTCCCACAGAAGTGACATGAACACAGAAACTCTGTTTACACATACTTATTTCAGGTGTTGCATCACAGTGTACCTGACTACCATTTAAGAGCAGTGTGTCATTAAGACCCACGAGGCTGCAGGTTTTCACTACAACCTCACACTGCAGCAGGTGATTTCACGCTTTACTTCCTCCTGCGGTTGAAGGTGTGTTAATCAGAGAAATCAGCTGCTGCGGTTATTGCCTGGGATGAAAGCCGTTGTCCTCCCAGGTCTGCATGACACGTGGTTAAGACCGAGTGATATAAAGGACATAATGGCCTCAAAAAGCACATAAGAGCCTCCAAAACCTAGAGAACCTAATGGAGAGAAACAGAGAAGCTATTAAGGCTGGGCAGGAAAGGCAACACTGCTCCTGCTTCCTGCTTAAAGGGATAGGTCAGATTATTTGTAGTGGGGGTGTATGAGGTACTTACTGAGAGTTAGTGTAATCTTGGCGGCTTGCACGCCCAAAGTTAATAGAAGTTAGTAGAAGCACCAGCACAGAAGCTAAGTATTGACTTGTTGTGGACAGGGTCAGCAGCAAAATGTTTTTTAGCCACTTAAAAATATCCCACCTAAGACAAAATCAATTTCAATTTAAGTGCACACTACATTTGGAACATCTTCATCACTTTACTTTGCTAACAGACGGCCTTTTCTGATGGGAAACCGCTGTTTCATAAGCCAAAAAGTCACTATCTCCAATCCAACCAAACTCCATAGACAAAATCAGTCATTTTATTCGCAGAACACAGGAGTCTGTTGTTTACCGCTGCCTCCATCTGTTAGTTTGTTGTGTTATTGTGTGACTTCGGTGAATCTGTACTATCCTTTTAAAACACACAATAACACAAACAAACTAACAGATGAAGGTAGAGGTAGACCAGCAACTTCCGTGTTCTACGAGGTAAAATTACTGATTTTAGCTATGGAGTTTGGTTGGATTGGAGGGAACGATATTTGGTTTATATAATGGTGATTTCCAAAGTGCTTTCCAGTCAAGACAGATCTGCCTCAACCCAAGTAATAGAAGAAATACAATGTCAGCAATAGTACAAGGAAGTCAAGAAAGATCATGAATTTCAAAAAAAAGAGGCTAAGAGCAAGATTAAGGACCAAAGACAATACCATGACAAAATCTTAATCAATATAGTATAAAACCAAAAACACAGTTAAAATGCAGTACAAAGACGATGAAAATAAGTAAAGATGGGAACTCAAGAGAACCCATGGGGCAGACTCAGGCCGAAAACAAGAGAATAAAAGTGGGTCTTTAATTTAGATTTAAAATTCTCAGTTGATAAACAGGACCTAATGTGTAATGGGAGACTATTCCGAAGCATTAAATAATCCAAACGATCCCTTTAAGCACGATATGATTTGACAAATATCCCATGATGCTAACAGCGAGGACAGAGCCGTGTTTGTTCTCTTCTGGGAACAAAACAGAGCAGAGCAGCAGAGAGCAACGGGGAGAGGCGAAAACTCGGGCTTCCAGGAAAAGCCCATCGCCATCCCAGGAAACGACGCCTGGAGCGCCGAAATGCAGAAGCCCGAGAAAAGCTGCCCTGCAGCGCTGCTCTCCGGATGCCAGCTAGTAATGTGCCACCTGTTTAAAGCTGCAAATTTGACATCCTAAAGCCTTTATCCACAGGAAACCGCTAGCTTAGTGGAAAAGACTGACCACCAAGGACGAGCTCTCAGGCCCCACACACTGCAGACACAGATTACATTCCTCCTGTTCTCTTTTTTTTATGTGTCTGTCTGTGTTTTTTTTTATTTTTTTTTTTAGATCTGCTTTTCGACCAGCTGTGCACAAGCCAGAGCACAGCTGGCTGGTTGGGCTTTAAGGAATTACCCACGTCACCTGGCCAGGTGGAGTCCAGCTTGCTGGAGGGGGAAAGCCATTACATCTTTGTCTCCTTTTTTTCTCGCTTTTTATATCCTGCCGTCATTTTAAAGGATTAATATGTAGCAATTGTACATTCAAAATGAGTACTGCAGTCCAAATCAAAAATACATGGTTTTCATCTGGCCTGTACTGCTATTTATCCTAACTAGTTTGTTATGGTGTGAGCTGGAGAGTTTTGGTGATATCGTCCATACAGATGTCTGCCTTCTCTCCAGTATAATATGACTAAATGGCAAAAGTCCTATGGTGCTAAAAGCAGCAAAAATAAAAAAAAAACCTTTGAAAAATTGAAAGCTAGTGTCTCTTTCTAAAAATCATGACCTGGTTACTCAAGATAATCCACACACCTTGTTGTGAGCAGTTTCATGAGGGAACCATTTTCTTTCTACTAGAAATAAAGTCGTTTTGGTAGAAATCAAGAAAGAAAGTAGTTCCTACATGAAACTGCTCACAAACAAGGTCCATGGATTTGAGCAACTGGGTCATGAATTTTGGAAAGAGACACCGGTTTTGAATTTTTCAAATGTATATTTTTATGAGTGCTTTGATCACCACATGACTAGTGCCATTTAGTTCCATTATACTGGAGAGAAGACAGAATTCTGTATGAGCAATAACTCCAAAACTACTCACAACAAAACAATGTAGATGGATAAACAGCACTATATGCCAGTATAAATACATATAAATACATTTAAATATGTAGATAAACTTGAATCTTTTTCAACTTCAACAACTTTTCAACAACTTCAATATTTAATTTGCTTGAGTAATTCCAATTAAAACCATCTAAATTTCAGGCACCCAGATAATGACAAATAAGGTTCACAGCTCACTGTGACCAATCTTTTTGAAATGCAATTTTTCTGAGTTTCTAAAACTCAAAGTCTCTGCTCCCCAGATACGAAGAAGCTCAGGCAGGCCGCGGTAATGCTAGAGTTGGAGTTTAGCGGCTGCCTGTCTCACTGCCTGCCAAACTCCATTAACATTTTGCTCAATTTAAACCGTTTTAAAAATCCACTCCTTCTAAAAGATTATTATTGATTTCTTACAACTCATAAACAGACACTTACTCATTTGTCAAACATTCGGCATTAATTTGAACTTTAATTAACTTGAAACAAGCAAACTAAAACTGTTATTCCAGCTCAGAATAGAAATTCCAAAGAAAACAGAGGCTGCAGCATCATGATGATTTTATGATAAATTTCAGTAGATTCCTCCTTTCAACTCATGTCCTCTATCTCTATTATCTCAGTAAATATCAGCCTTGGTTTTGTGTTTTGCTCCATCACACACACACACTTTTCAAACTGCTGTGGTTTCCCCATCCTGCTCTGCTCCTCTCCTCTCCTTCCTCTCCTCGTCTTCTTCTTGTCTCCTCTCTCTGTCAAATTCAAATAAGCTTTATTTGCAACGCGACTGCAACACATAAACAAACACTAATCCAGCGTAGTGAAATATTGAATGAAAATACTATCACACGAGTTACCGCATCTTCTCTAATCTCCTCCCGCTCTAATCTCTTTCCCTCATTTTTCCTCCCCTCGTCTCTACTTTCATCTCCCCTCTCCTCCTTTGCCTCCTTCCCTCCCTCCTCTTTTCTCAGCAGGATGGCTATTGGCAAATTGAGCGAGGCAGGATTAATTGTAATTCAATGTCTATTACTGCCAGTGCTGCTTAGTTCACGCCAGCGCTGTAGGTGAGGAGAACAAAAGGAGGGAAGGAGGAGGGGGAGAGGAAAAAAAGGAGTGAAGGAGGTAGAGATACAGGTGATGGACTGAGAACAGGGATGGGAAACAGGAGGGAGAGGAGGATGGTGTACAGTGAGACAAAAACAGACTGCACCCTGCTGTCAGCCAGGATGTCCAGACTGTCCGTGCCCCTGACATTTCCCCCTTGTCTCAGCACAATCTCAGGCCTCCCGCTGAACACAACAGCCCCTCCCTCCCCATCACACACAGATACACACATTCCCACAACAGCAAGAGGAGAGTTACGCACCAAGGGCGAAACCTCCAGGACCTCCCGAGTCAGCCCGAGACAAGCCATCATCTGCTCAGAACACCCACACCACCTGAAGTGTGCTGAGCGCGTAGAGATAGATGGGTGGTACATGAATAGTGAAACACAGCAAACAAAACAGAATCAACTCAGAGTTCACTGACTCACTTGATCTGTGGTTTTTGACAATCGTGGAAGAAGTTTTCAGATCCTTTCCTCAAGTAAAAGCACAAGTACCACAACATGAGAATACTCCACTACAAGTAAAAGTCCTGAATTCAAAACGTTACTTAAGTTCATATGTGTAAATTATCAACAAAAGTGTGTTTAAAGTATGAAAAATATAAGCAGTAAAATCCTGTCAGTGTTTTACTTTTACTGTATTCAATCCCTTCAGGAGGTTGCGAGTTGTGATCACAACAGTTAACACAAATTCAGCCAATCCCTGTGAACTCTGCACGACCTTGCAATTTTGTCCGATCACCGCAACTTTTCCGCAAAGTTAACCAATCATCGCAGTTGCCCGTGCAACCCATGCACACATGCACAATATGTTCTCAATGAACTGACTCGATATTTTATTATTTACTTCTTTTTTTTTTTTGTATTTTTATTTTTTGTTGGGGGTGCTAAAAAAGAACACAAGGTTTTGTCACTGTTATCAATGCTCTGTGCACTTTTATACTTGTATAATTTGTGCTTGTGTTGACTGAGCTTGAGCCCCAAAAAGGTTTTTGTTTCTTTGTGGAATAACTGCACTTTTTTTAAAAAAAACTTAGAACAATCAGAACAGATGGTGGATTCATTCTCCCTGGAACAAGGTTGCCATTGATGATTTTTAATGAATTATACAAAAAAAGAAAGAAAGACTTTTTTTTGTGCAATTTTCAGGTGTAACCGCAATATCATCACAACCTGCCACATTGCAACATGCTTAACTATTTATTAGAGAAGCTGCTGTGAAACCAGGCATTTTAGGCCTCAACAATCCACCAAAATCTCAGAAAGGCTGATACGTGATGTTTTGGGGTGAATATTACAGCTGCATTAATGTGCATGTTGCATTTTACTGCTGTAGATGTTTAAGGTTGAGCTCATTTTAACTACTTTACTATTGGGTGGTTTTAATCTACATCGATGCATCATTTTCTCTATCATCATGTTTGTAGCATCGCTGTCCTGTGAGAAAACAAACAACCCTGTTTTCAGCTTTGTGATGATACATTTTCCAGCCAAGAGGGTTTTTATAGTTTATTTGGCTTAGTAGAAGAATTTTCTCACACATAACACCTTGAGGAACACTTAACCCTTCAGTTTATCAGAAAAAAAAAATAAAAAAATAAAAATCACCAAATTTGAAGATGTATGGTTTGGGTGTGAAAAACCTTCTGAAAAGTGAAAGGTAACTCTGCGTGTAACTTCACTTCTACTCCACTACATCTCAAAGTTACATACTTAAGTACCTTGAATTTGTACTTACGTACGGTACTTGAGTAAATGTACTCCACCACTGGATTTTGACCATATTTCAGTATTCATCAGCAGCTGAACGCACACTGATATGGTTGAAAGCTCCTGATGCAGTGAGCGGACCATGAGGTGAAACTGTTTGTTGAATGAAACACACAAATCTGTTTTTTAATGCCAAGTATCCATTCATTCAGAAATCATTGATTTGCGATTGATCTGTCTTTCATGCGCACTGTGCTCATGATGTGCAAGGTTGTGCAAAGGTCATAGGTTATGCCACTTATTTTATAAATGGTGCTTATTAAGTCATCTTCACCTTCCGATCCCTTCAGCAAACAAACATTTTTACGCAAATATACATTGCAGTTCACCATCTGACTGAGTCGACCGCATCAATATGCCATCTTATGCGCCTCTTTTGTTTCTTCAGTGTGTACCATCAGGCCTGAAAACAGTTCTCAGGAAAACACTGAAAAATATGTAAATTGATGCTATGTGACAGACTGCAGGTGTTTTGATGTGAAATCAGGATATTTGAAGTGATGTTTCATATGCAGTAAACATGTCAAACATGTTTCATCATGTGATAAATAAACTAGAATAAAATAAATAGGAAAAAATGAAATTAAAGTATATTTAAGTATAGATTAAATTTAAATTATACATTCAACTTGTGAGAGAACAGTTTTTCTTTTTTATTTCATTTTATTTTGTTGATATTATATACTGCCCATAATGTGGTGTTTGAATGTACTGTCTTCTTCTGACCCCAGGAAGAATAGTTGTTACTGTGGTAATAACCAGGGGTGGAAGTAACTAATTACAAATACTCAAATTACTGTAATTAAGTAGATTCTGGGTACTTGTACTTTCATGAGTACATTTTCAAGTATGTACTTTTACTTGTACTTAAGTAAGCATTACAAGATTTAATCTACTGAGTTACTTTTAAAATCATAGTCGAGTACAATTTGAACTAATATCCAAACCTTTCATCTGCATTTTAGTAGCCAATCAATTGATCTGATCACAAACTGGCCAATGAAAACCAGGACAGGACGAAAAACTAAACAAAACGCTGCAGCAGCACACATGTGGAGTGAGGATGTTAATGATTAATCATAAATCAGTTAACTGCTGTTAAGAATTTAACCAATTAAGAATGTATTCATGGATATTTAATCAACAGTCATGGCAGTAATTGCACCTCATTTGACACTGTTTTGTCTGCTGGAGCCATTTGTTGAATGAAAAAAATTAAACTTCAGCTTAAAATGAGAAAAAAAAAGACAAAAATCTGAAAAAATCAAATTAAGTGGAAAAACATGTTTTGTGTCTTATGAATTATTAATGATTAATTGATTGTTAGCATTTTCAACTGTTGGCTCAGGAAAATGCAGAAAATTTGCAACCCTAGTTTAGAGAGGTGATGGTTTCATCAACAGTTAAATGTTATTCATACTTTGAGTAGTTTTTGCGATTAATACTTTGTACTTTTACTTAAGTATATTTCTAACATCAGTACTTTTACTTGTGACTGAGTAATATTTTAGCAATGTAACAACACTTGTACTTGTGTACAGATTTTTAGTAGTTACCATCTGCCATCAGGAATCTTCCTTCTTCGTTGGCACCAAAGTCTGGAGCCATGAAGTGAAACGCAGGTAGAAATCATGTGATAATTAGCCGCATGTTAACTTTTGCGAGCACCTCCTGGCTTCCACAGCTGATCCTGACAGATTCTCACTTCCACGGCGATTGAGGAAAAAAAAATACAAAACAAAACTTGCAGGTTGTGGTGTCACCTGGCGCTATCAGGAGCAAAATGTTCACAGCACAGAGAGCTGCTGAGTAATGACTGCTACCCAGAGAGTGACCCCCCACCACCACCACCACCATCGAATTCACCTTAAGATTAATGTGGATGTAAACTGCACCCAAAGCAATGAGGAAATGGGGAAACAGTTGGAAATAGAAACCAAAATTGAATATTTGGAGCTCATTGCTGAACCTTCTTGGGCCAAATATCTTCTGTAAACTTAAAAAAAATGTTATTCCTGACATCTCACTCTCACTTTTTTTTGCATTTTATTTGTTGGTCTGTTTCATATTAACATATAAATGTAACCGCAAAGGCGACTACTGCTAACCAGAGTGACCAGCAGACCCTGGCTGGCTGCTTTACCTCTGGCAGCTCTGGGTGAGAAAAATGGATCAGAAAACAACCGAGGGCACAGCCTGAAGCAGGAGGAAATGCTGGCAGCCGGCAGTGAGAGAAAAAGCCGAGCTCACACAAACAACTGTGTCAACAAACCATACAACAAATATTGTCTATAACAAAAAAATAAAATAAAAAAACCTCAAGGGTGTGATGGAGGAAGGAGGACTTGAGACTCTGGGTCAGAAATGGCGTCTTCCTTTAAAGGCCACTGTGGAGCGGAAAGCTGAACAAAACAGTGAGTGAGTGACTGAGGACGTTGGGGAGGTGACTTTGAGGTGCCTTGCATCTAAAAACAATGAATTAAAAATGACATTTTTCATCAGAAATTTTCCAAAGTGTTCTTGGAGTTCTGGATTATTACTGTAACGTCAGCTGCAAAGAGACAGAAACTCGCTTTACAAAGTCAGAAGAGGCCCCAGTCAACACATATTTAAAAATTCAAGGACAAACCTCTTGAGATCTTGTTATGAATATTTCAGGATAAGACAAAATAACAAAAGAAACTGTTAGAAAAGAATAGTTGGACATTTTGACAAGAATTTTGACTTTCTGCAGTACGCATTATGATGCCAGTTGTTTTATTTTCTTTTGATTTTTTTGTCATAAAATAGACCAAGTAAGCATGACACTGCACCATAATAAGGAGAGTTTAAAATTTGAATAAAATTTATTGCAATAGTAATTAGTATAAATTCATGCTTTTCACAAGTTTGTTGTCTGGACGTTACCTTCCGCTACCTTAATGTTTTTTTGCACTCTTGTTATGTGTCATTACAGGCAGTCAAAACAAGGTTTGCACGTGTCCTTGGAAGTGAAGATGCTGTCCTAGCTGCTGTGACACTACCAAAATTCAAGCTTCGTTGGTTGCATGACCAGGAGCGGAAGGACTTGGCGAAGGCAAGTCTGCTGGCAGAGTGCCGAAAACTTCTCCCCGAGCAAGAGCAGCAACAACCAGGTACCAGCGCCACCGACACAACACAGCGCCCGGGTTCTAGCAAAGAGGATGAGTTCTTTTCCTTTGCAGAGAATGAGGAGGACACCTTTGCCACTGCTGAAGCTGAAGTAGCCAAGTACCTCAAATCAGGAGCAACAGGGATAGACACTCTGAATCAATTTCCAATGATAAAGAAACTATCTCTTAAACTTGATGCAGCCACTCCCTCCAGTGCCCCAGTAGAAAGGCTCTTTAGCCTGGGAAACCTGATTCTCTCTCCAAAGAGGAACAGGCTGTCAGATCACAAGTTTGAGAAGCTTCTCCTCTTGAGGTGCAATCATTGGTTTGAGGGCTAGCTACCCTGTTTCTCCTAAAACTCCAGGACTGTTTTGTGAACTGAAGATCTGCACCTATCATCACATCGGCATAATGGTGAGTACATATTGATTAGGTTATCATGGAAAGTGTAGTATCCTTTTAAGTTTGCCCATCATTACTGAAGATGAGGTCTCCAGTTGGTGGAGTTTAGCTGTTTTGAGTTAAGCTTACAAAGAACGGATAAATCTCACTGTGTTTATGTTGAAAAAATCTATTGAATCAGTTTTGCACTATTGATTCCTACAGCTGCTAAATGGTCTGAGGCACCGTTTAATTTTTGCACTGCCAAAAGTATACTTTCTACCCATTTCAATGGCTACAATAAATATGCCTATCAAAAGTTTCAACATACTGTATGTTGTGTTTTGTTGATCCACTGCTTCATCGTGGTGATACTGGGTACAATGCTCAAATTTTACAGTTGTTTTATCGAGCACTATGCCACATCAACCCCAAAATAATGTGTGTGCATTTGTAGAGGGTTGGAAACAATAGAAATAAATTAAAACGGTAGGATAAAATAAATGAGAGGAAAACAGACATTATAATTTTTTAATTTATTTTCATTCATTTCATCATTCATTCGCACTCACACTACTACACTGCCATTGCACGTTCAGGTCGCTAGGTGGCGCATTGCGCTTGTGGTAGGATAGGACTTGCATGTAAGCAAGCCAGAGGACTGGCAGCCTCCCTGGCTATCCAGTTAGGGAGGCAACACATTAATAAGAGAATTTAGAGTAAAAAAAAATAAAGTTACTTTCCCTAGTAACTAGTTACCTTGAAAGTAACGAGTAACCTAAAGTAACTGAGTTACTTTTGAAAGAGGTAACTTGTAACTGTAACTAAGTTACTAATTTAAAGTAACTTGCCCAACACTGGTGAAAAACAGGACAATTTGGCGGTGAATCTTTACAACAGGGACGTGTTAGTGTTTTACAGATATATATCGGGACTCAGGACACCCACCTCAAACCTGGGACAATCCCGGACAAAACGGAGACATCTGGTCCCCATATCCCGAAGCTGAAGCTCCATTCTCGACACACAGACGCGAGAGTCGCATCGACCTTCTCATCTAAGTCTCAGCAAGAAACTCCCCAGAATGTGAAACTATTCCATTAAGTGTGTCCTTTGTTATTTACTGTAGAGGCTGGAAACCCTGAAATATTAATAACAGGATGGTTCATCTCAAGAGCTTTGTCCTTGAATTTTGAAATAAGTGTTGACTAGTGGGTGTCTGAATATATTCTACTTTGTACAGAGAGTGTTTTTTTTTTTTTTATGCAAGACACCACAAAGTCACTTCCCCACATGTTCAGTCAGTCACTCACTGTTTAGTTTAGCCTTCTGCTCCACAGTGGCCCTTACAGGAAGACTTTGTACAGAAAGTTGCTCTGTCTATCACAGTGGGATATACTGCTGTAGCCTACAGCTGGAACATTATTTCTGACAGGACACGGCTTTATATATCCACTATTTTGCTCCAAAGCACATCGAAGATCCAGAAACTATCCCCACATGAAGCTTAAATCTGATTTAAAATTACATTAGATGCGAGTTTTAATAACACTGCTGCTCTTCACAAAACATAGCAAAGCATATTACTGTACTTTACTGCAAGCACTGTATACTGTAAGCATAAAATCACTGTGCAAACCTTCCAGTGAGCTCGATATTGTAGCATATAACATGATATAACTCTAAAGTGGTTTATGCTTATGCATGTGATTCTACTATAAGGGAGGTTTTTCTACACTTTTCTATGGCCTTCGAATGAGCTCATATTCATGTATTTATGAGGTAATATACCACATTCTATTATTTATTGAGGTTTAGCATGCAAATTGCTTCTATGTTTAGTCTGAGTATTAATGTCTACTATTAGTGTCTACATTACCATTAACAGAAGTGCTTGTTTTTTCATGTATTTTAAATATATGTTTATTAATAAAGTTTGCTCTGAAGTTTATTATTTATTTGCAGCTTTATGAGGAACATTATTACATGTCTTTTTTCTTCTCAGTGCAACTGTTTCAATTTGACTGAGCTGACAGAGAGCGTGATATAGAAATAAAGAGGAGAAAAGCTGGAGAAAGAGCTGAAAAGACAAAAGAGAAATCAAGAAACAGAGAAAGAGGTGGAACTGGGGATACCGAAGAATGGGGGGGGCAGAGGCAGAAGAAGAAAAGGGAGGCCGATTGAAAGACAGTAAGAGAAAAGAGAGCTGCGACGAGGAGAGAGAGAGAGAGAGAGAGAGATAGAGAGAGAGAGAGAGAGATATTGAAAAATAAAGGTATAGCGGAGGCACTGAAGGCACGGCTGCCCAGGTCTGCGGTTTGTTAAATAGCTTTTTGATGGAATTGGTAAAGCAGTGAAGCCTGTGACACTGTTAGCTGGCACACCACAGGGAGGGAGAGAAATGGAGAGGTCAACAGAAAGAAAGAAAGAAAGAAAGAAAGAAAGAACGACAGAAAGAAAGAAAGAAAGAAAGAAAGAAAGATGCAGTATAGGAAAGGTATAGAGAGTAAGAAGAAGAAATCAGAGGGAGGGAAAGTGAAGGAGAAATGATTAAAATGTTGATTTTTTATTTTACTGTGGAGTCATTCTGCCCTCCAGAGGTGATTGGTGTTAGAACAGCTCTGCTACACCTGAACTATGATGTCTAGTTTGTGTGTGTGTGTGTGTGTGTGTGTGTGTGTGTGTGTGTGTGTGTGTGTGTGTGTGTGTTGTGTGCTTATCGAGTTGACAAAAATCTGAATCTGACAAATGTTGTAGTTTATTCATTTAAGGTTTGAGTGCATAACTGACTGTTTGCTATGTCTATCTATGCATTTTATGTTATAAATTATTTCCCCATCCATTACATTTGCAGGCGCATTGACAGTAAACTTTTTTATTTGTCTGATTCATAAGTTCTACTTAACCTTCCATGATGCTCAAATCAGAATGTTGCAATTTTAAAATTTCTAACTCATCTATACATGTTTCTAATTTCTTCTTCTGTATATATTCTGTGTCGTTAAGTGTTCTCTAGTTGTTGAACTCCTGAGTCATTAATGTACAACAGATCACTCAGATTTCATTTAACTATCCTTTCATAGAAAGACTAGTCATTTATGATATCCATCTTGCATTCATTTAAACACTTTTGTGTGTTTGATAAATGCAACACCCTGCAGATGCGTGCAACACTTCTTCCCCTCTACCTCTAAAATTCATTGATTAAAACATGATGTTTAGGTCACGGATCTTGATCAGAGGAACGTAAATAAAAATCCAGTAGAAATATCTACTCTGATCAATATAAAACACTTTTTGATACGACCTGCCATACATTTGTTGGACCTTTTCCATCTGCTGTCATATTATATACACACATTAAAGCGATATGCCCCAAGAGGCCATGGTTTACAGTTATTTTAGAACAGCTAAGATTTGTTATCGGACATAAAGTGGTACGGAGTGTCTAAATCTTCTTGGCTGTTCTAAAATCACTGTAAATCACAGCCTCTTGGGGCTGCAATGCAGTTCTTCAGCGACATTTACAGTAGCAGCATGGTTGCCAAGCAACGCACAAATGAGGCAACACACAGACAACGCAAGCTAGCTAAAGTTACACTGTTAACTTAACACAGATTGTTTTTTCTTCTTTAGATGGAGACAGTAGGCTGGATTGGGCGGCAGCAACTAGAGGCATTTCTCCAACGAAGCAACAAGACACAGCGGGTTTCCTGGCTGCTCAAACATAAATCTCTTTGTTTCTTTTGGCTTGAGTGTATGTTTTCTGGTGGGGGATGTTTTGTTGCATCCTTCTCTGCAAAGTTTTTTTCAGTACTCCCAACAAAAACTTTGTTGCTAATGATAAACTCAGATCTTTCAGCAGACACCAGGATTGGCTGATTTGTGGATCATTGTTGAGCCCTGCATGTGGGCAAACGTAACTGCTGAAACCATACGAGTTACCATAGATAGCCTGGTTAAGCAACCACATAGCCCGTTTGAGGGTCCCAGCTTTCCTTTCCTTTCCTCTCTATTTTATGTTCCTCATCTATCCTATCCAACACTTCTTTTACCACTTATATAGGCTTATCCCACCCAGTAAATAAAAATAAAAAATCACAACAAAATCTGACATCCTGAAACAATTTATTTGGCACAGTAATACTGATGTCATGTGGTCACAAGTTGGTCACGTGTTTATGGAGTATTTTACAATGGATTCAAATGTGACTCAGCCAATCATAGTCAAGGACCAGAACTACCCATTTTATAATTGGTTTCACTTGTCTGGGACGAGAAGGTTTGGGATAAACAGAGGTCGAACCAGCCTGTTGTCCCCGTGGAGCTATAAAAGTTGTGGCTGCACAGATATAGAAAGGACTGTCATCCACACAAATTCAAACTCTCTCAACAGAAAGTAAGATAAATAAGATATCGCAGTTGTAGACACACTTCACATGAATGTTGAAACTGAAAAAAGCAGTTCAGGTTTTATGGGTTATCGTAGCTGTACAGAGCCATTTGCAGCCACCATTGTGTCTTTTAAAGGAACAATATGTAACATTTCTGCATTAAAATGTCTAAAAACGCTAGAACCATGTTATATATTTTGTTGGGTTGTGTATACTTACATGATGCAAAATGTTTCAAACAGTAGTCACACCCACAAAAATCTGTAATTTATTCAAGGTAACGCTGCATTTCTTTGCAGGATGCTATAACATCCGTAAAACACAGGAGGACTTAACATATTGTACATTGTTTGTGAACATGATTTGAGTCATGTCAGATTTTCAACTGCACTGGTGGTCATCTATTGTTATTGTATTAATTCAAATTCATTTTACATATTGTGCGTTTAATAACATGTTAAAGGAAGGTACAAAGGATGAGTACGCATTATAACTTTGAAATTGAAATGTACAAAGATTTTCCTTTTGTTTCATGTCAGCTGTCAACGGTGCTGACAGCTACGGGACTCATATTTTACAGGCACAGTAATACATAAATAAACTCTTTCAGAGAAAAGCCTTGAAAAGACATGAATTTGTTAGGGAGTCCAAGCAGTTCAGGCTTTATACAAAAAAGACAAAGACACTGAGAGGCTGTCAGTCACACGAACTAATGAAAGAAGCTTGGTAAACGTGATTCCTTAAAAGAAATTTGTATCGTGCATGAAAAAAAGCATCACAAAAACAAACAAAAATCAATGTTATTGTAGAAATGTGGGGTAAAAATTGTTAAATGTCTTTTAGGCTTGTTTCTTTTTCTTTTTTTTCCCTAAGCGAGTAGATACAGTATTTGACAGCATGTATCTGAGCAGATTTTAAGGAGCCTGAATGCAGCACTGCTCTTGTAACTAATAGCTCCCTGCTGCTGCTGCTGCTGCTGTTGCTGCTGCTCACCCGCCACGACACACACTAACCCAAAATGACTCACACACACATATTTAAAAATTCATACATACGTAAGCCTCTGCTCTTTTCTGCTCCAAAGGGTAAACTTTGATTTCGCTCTAAAATGCTCCTGACAAAATAACACATCACAGCATCAAAGCACTATAAAGAAAGTCTATTTTTGTGATTTTTCCCATTCCCCCTACTTCTCTGTTCCAGATCGATTTGTTTCTTTGAAGACGGATTGTGAGAAGAAAACAGAAGGGCTCAATCCATCATTCTGTCTGCCTGAGGCCCTTCGCCATAAACAATACATTACTGGTGGTATCTGAAAGCGCCCGTAGGAGCCTGGCACAGTTCAAAGCTATAACCACAAACAAACAGAATGGAACCACACAACTTATTTCAGATAATTCATACTGCTCTCCGCCTCTGTGCGCGCTTCCTCTGCTTCACAGCACTTAGGATCACACTGAAGAAGCATTTAGCGCACGCATTTATCTGACACTCTTAACGCGGAACAAGAGGGGACTTAGTCAGCATTCGTGATTCACCGTGCAGGCGAAACCAGCCGCCGCTCCATCATGGGAAGAGACGAGGGAAGCCTGCAGAACGAACCCGGGACAGATGAAGGGTGGAGGATTACAGCTCCACAGATTTTAAGGCTCTGATGTTAAGACAGGGAAACAGGAATCTGCACAGCGAGATGTCTGATGCTTTTAAGAATTACAGATGCTGCATGAGAATGAACGTTCAAAATTTTATCTTCATCTTTGTGATATTAAGTTGCGGAGTCTCTGTCACGGTGCTCGTTTGTCTCAACGATTAAAAGTCCTGTTGCATCTAATCCCCTAATCTATTCTTGTTTTGCTGTTGTCCTCATAACAATAGATTAGAATAAATCACTACAGTTTTATATTGACCTGGATTCACCTCTGCAGCGTATTAAAAGAATGCAACTGGCAATATTCTATACTTTTGTTATTGTCCACAAAACCCATAAAAAGGCCAGAGTGAACTGCATATTAGCCTGCTACTGTCAGCTCATTTATTTGTTGTTTAAAGGAGAAGTCTGTAATATATTTACTGTAATAAATCATAAAATGACCATATGTCATCAGAGATCAAGGAAATATTTGAAGTTGAAAATACTCACTTCACTTGACATGAATGCTGAATACAGCCATGGTGTCTTCCTTAGAAATGGAATTCTGGACTGGAATAACTGTTTTGTAGGTCTGTTTCACATTAACCAGAGTTCAAATCAATGCTGAAATTTCACCAACTGAGTGAGTGTACGCATATGAGTCTTAATAAATCATTAATAATCTTGCAGAAGGCATAGATGTTGATATTGAGTTTGGCAGGCAGTGAGACAGGCAGCCAAATAAATCATCGTCCAGACTGTGTATTTTCAGAGCATTGGGCTTTTGATTTCAGGATAACAGTCTTAACTTTACCCGCAATTTCCACCAGACACGGCAGCCGGAGCATCTAGACAATGCCTTTGATTCCACGAGTAGTACCTAGGCGCATTCCAGAAGCGGCTCTCCGCTTCAAATATGCACCAAGTCTATTTTTGACGGATGCCACGTCACTTAGCACAGAGCAGATCGAACGGGCAGGAAGACAGACACAGGAAATGCAAGGAGTTAATTTTCAAAATAAAAAACCCTGTGCAGACTCACCATCATAAAGACAGCCAGAAAAGAAACTATTTAACCACGTAGCCTGCTTATCCGTGGTAGAAGAGCAAAGAGCAAGGAAAGAGACTCTGCTGCTATAATGCTTCTGAAACGCTGCTCGTGGGCGCTGCAGCTGTGCGGAGGACGGGTCAGAACTGTGGCGCAGACGTGACAAACAATTGACAGTTATAAGCAGCTTATCAACTTGCAGTGGAGGACTCATCATCACTCAGTATCGTCAAACTATGAGGTAGCGTGCATCCTGTGCTCCTGTGGAGCTCCTGCAGCCTGCCTGCCTATGCCATGTTGGGGGGCAAATACAGCCATTTAATATACAGTCTATGGCTCCTTCTTGCTTTTTGTACTTCGGTACACATTTTTGCATGTGCAGTGGCTACATATAGCTCCTTTAAAAAGTAAATAATTTCCATTAAAGTTAAAGGAATTCACCCCAAAATGAAAAATCTCGTGCTAATTGAAGGTCGGGTTTAGTTTTTTTAGTCCATAAAACTCTGCTGGAGTTTCACAGGAAATCTCCCAAGATATTGCAGAATCTCCCAAGTGCAACAGTGTGACTGATGTGTCTTTAATACATGATCTATGGTTGAACTGAGTTGTTTCCTCCCACCCCCTACTCCCCAAACTCAGGAAAGCTCAGGCTGGCTGCAAGAGCTCCACAGGATGTGTGCGACATCATAAACTCACAATAACAAGCAACGAGTTGAGTCCTCAACTGTAATTTGATCGGCTGTTTATAACAGTCAGTTGTCTGTCAATGTAAAGTTATGCCCATCATCCTGAAAACAAAAGCCCATTTCCGCGCAAATAACACACTCTGGACTTTGAGTTCAGTGACTGCCAAACTCCATTAATATTTTTGCTCAATTAACCGTTATCAACATCTACGCCTTCTGCAAGATTATTAATGATTTCTTGCAACTTATAAACAGACACTTTCTCATTCAGTGAATATTCAGCATTAATTTGAGCTCTAATTAACATGAAATGGGTAAACAAAACGTTCATCACCAGAATTGAAATTTCAGAGGACACCGCAGCTGGAGCGTTGCTGTCAGAGTTGCAAGTATTTCAACTTAACATGTTTCCTTGATCTCTTCTTGATCTCTTGATTCCTTGATCTAACTACTGTTCCTACGATGGCAAATTTACATACATTAGTCAACTATAGCTGACTATGCTACTAAATATAAGATTGATTTAATGAATAGTTTCATCTTGCCGAGAATATTATACAGCAGTCAGCCAGACATCTTGCTAAGTAGATGATACAATGAATGTAGTAGGTTATAATTAGCAAATGAAAAAGTAATTTGTGTTCTGAATGATTTTATTTGCTTTCTTGTGCCGAGCAAATTAAGCTGCACTCAAAGCATCCATTCTGAGGTGAAGTTGCATGCATACAGAGGTCAAGGCTAGTTTATGAAATCGTAGCTAAGCAAGCTTTCATTTCCTGTAGGCATTGTGGATGCAGCACAAGGTGGCCAAGTTTCACAGGGTGGCTTTGTTATGCTTCTTTGCAAATTCATCACAAATAAATAATCCTTCAGAAGGCTGCATGATTAATGAAAGGGTGTTTTCCTGCCTTTTCGGGGTACAAGGTTCATTTATTTATCACTATACAACACGGCTATACAGCGAGATTAAGTTATAGTTCCTTTTTTGAAGATGAATCAAGTAGTCTCACAGCCTGAGGGAAGAAGCTGTTCTGTGGTCTGGTGGTACGGCAGTGGATACTCTTGTATCTCTTGCCAGGCAGCAGCAGGTTTAACAGGCTGTGGCTGGGGTGGGTATTGTTTTTAAGTGCACACCTCACCTCCCTGAAATCACTGATGTTTGGTAGAACAGAGATGCTCAAAAGTCATTTTTTGCAAGTCCAAGTCAAGTCTTTGGTTACTTAAAGGCATAGTTAGCAATATAATCCGACGCACTTTTTGTCAAAATCACCGTTTTTCTTCAAGCTGTCACTTCTGAGAGCATGCTGGGAAAAAAATCCGGTTTCAATACACAGCCTGGGCTCTGAATTTCAGCAGGTTAAATCTGCGGCTCAGACCGAGCTACCAAAACATGGGCCCACGCCCTCATGCCCGGGGGGCCGGTTCATACTCGTGCACAGGTCAGACATAGGGGGGAGGAGGAGTAGTAGGTCGCGTAGCGTGCACAGTTAGAGTTAGAGTTGTTGGAGTAAGAGAGAGACACGGTATATCAGGTACAGATATTTTGCATTCGCCATGGCTGAAAAACAGCCCAAGAGAAAACGGTCGGAGGAGCATAAATTAAAAAAAACGGAATAAAACG